>ML348176.1:0-89446 GCA_005239505.1 Nicotiana paniculata | reverse complement strand
CTTAGTTAGCTAACATTTATTGGCTTCTTGTGTTGATTAATCATGTTTTGCACGTGCAGTTGCCTCAGTGGCCATGAGTAATAATTAATAAATCTGGTAAGTGTATCATTTTGCAAACTTTTCTATGATGCCAAAAGGGGGAAGATATGTATGCTGAACTTTTTCAAATTTTTTTTTCAAAGTGATATTTATAACCTGATGAACTGGATTCTCTATGATTAATGCTTAAAACCATACAAAGTGTTTGAAGTGTATACATGATTAAGCATAGAGTTTGTCATCATCAAAAAGGGGGAATTTGTTGACCCATGTCACTGCATAGTTTTGAAGATTGACAAATGGCTGACCAGTTGAACCAGGTCCATCAGAACACACATCTTGAACTGAATAGCTGGCACATGAACCGTATATGCATAGGAGATATTTGTGAATGTGAAATATCAATGAACCAAGAGATTGTTTCCTAATGCGAAAATGTTGCAAATTGATGAGAAGATTGAAGTCGAATTCAGCAAGGAAAGTAACAAAATAAAGGAAGTTGAGTTTGGTATGAATTTGTTCACCCAGGTTGAGTTTGACTAGAATTGGACGACAAGCTCAACTGACTCTATAAATACTTGATGTATTTTTGCTGGAATGACACACCCACAAAAGCTTAAGTGAATCAAAAGCCTGAAAGCAAAATTCCCAGAGTCAATTTGCTAGCAGAGTCATTGTGCGATTCAAAGGCTACAGATCAACTAGAAGAACCACTTCCATCTGATTAATTATTGAGTCTAGTTGATTGTAGTAGGAGTTTTAATACTGTATCTTTCAGCTTTCATAGAAGCAATTGTAATAGGTACGTATTGTTCAAGTTAGAGTTAACTTGAGGCGTGTAGAAATTAGCTAGGGGCTAGTTACTACAAAGGGACTAGAGTTAGTCATAGGATTACAAAATAGTTTATTTTGTAAGTCCGTTTGGCTCAGAGTATTTAGTGAAGTTGAGCAAATCCTACTGAGGGGTAGATCGTGATTTTTTCATCTTTTGAGCCATGTGTTTTCCACGTAAGAATCTTTGTATTTTTACTTTACTGCTTTTAGTATTCCGCGACAGTAGAAGTAAATACATCAAGAAGAACCAGGTTCTTCTATTGAGACAGCACTCGAAAATTGAATACCACACAAAGTAACTTATCTTCTTGTAATGTATTGACGTCTAAAACATCATCGCCCCTCGTTATTATCCAACAGATAGCTTCATTTTTAAGCAGGTTTAATTTTCTTCTCCAACTTAAAGTTCTGGTGTGTTCTTATTATTTTTTTTAAAAAAAAATCAGATAGAAATCTTTATAACTAAGTAAAGGGCCAAAAATGCGATACATTTGGATGAAAATGGGATCCATTTGCGTCTCTCCACGGAGCGATTCAATTTCGGTTGCTCCAAAATGAAGTCATTTATTTTCTTTCAGATTCAGATTAAATAGGCACCTACTTTTTTATCATCAAATTTATGTCTCTTGTTTCTTTTGTCTTAATCTTTCAAATTTCGAGATAATCAACACTAAAAAGGGATTTCATCAAGAAAAATTATATTCGAGAAATAATTTGCTGTCATATTAAATATACCCAAGCAAACATTATGTCATTCTCGTATGCTTTTTCTATATATGTTCACTAAACATTTGTTGCCAAACTAACAGATTGGCCACTGAACATTAGATGTCCACTAGATGTCTGTGTCCCGTATGTGTACACGGAACTTCAAAAATGATGTGAAAAGTAGTCGTAATGTCTAATGTGCGGGCTATTTATACGTCATTCCCTTTTATAATTTTAAAATTAAAAATTGACCTTTTTAAATCTCTTGTGTGTAAAAGGTAAATCTTTTATGTGTAAAAATAAATTTCTCAACTGTAAAAAAAGAGATAGGGTTATAAAACTAAAAACAAGTTTGTAAAGAACTACAAAACCAATTGACCCTTTGCGGGTATCGGAATCCATAAAACTCATGTCGTTCTTTTTTAACGAGTCTGGAACCTAATTGTTGCCTTTTGGACTCAATAGACAGAAATAGGTGCAAAAAAAGGTTGAGTACATTTGTATGTATAGCGAATGTTTTAAATGCGCTATACCTTAACGACTAGTTACCCCGTTAAGATATAGTGCGTGTAATACATGCGCTATGCTTATTATTTGCTGACCCATAATAATTGATAAGTATAGCGCATGTATTATATGTTTTATAGGTACGACACATATATCACATGGGCTATGCTTAGAAATTATCATCCTCTCGCATTGGATATTTGCTTGCTTATGGATGAACATTCGTTCTTCAAAATATTATTCTGAAAAACCATTCTTCAGCAGCCTTTGTATCACTTCATATTCATCAATATTTTTGAATTTTGCTACAATGTCTGATGAGCGAAAAATTAGGATCACATTATATTGGGGTGGTGAGGTTGTGGTGGATAACAACTCGGTACAATATAGTTGTTCTCCACAGAATACTGTTGTGTTTCCACGCATATTGAGTACGACATATTGGTATCTTTGATTTGTAAAAAAATGAGTGTGAGTAGACATTCATTTAATATTAGGGTAACCGGAAGATATCCTTATTTGCTTACTCCGCAAGGGGTTTCTTGTTAATTATGCCGAGTTAAACATCGAAGACGATGAAACTATGCAAGTTTTTTTTAGGACTCTGCATAAACACCGGGATATTTTTGTGCTAACAATGCTGGAAATGTATGCCAAGTCTGAAGACGTCAACAATATTGATGTTCCGCAAAATATGGATAACACTTAATCATTTGGTGGTGTTTTTGGAGCTGGTTTATCTGAACAAGTTCTGTATGAAAGATTTTGGTTAGATCTAAACTTATCTCCACACTGAGGACATAATTTCTCCGCAATGCACCAGCATGGAGGGTCGTCAAGTTTACATAATTCACATGCCGAGTGGTAAATTTCAATTTTCCTTGTCGTAATATAATTGTTTCTTTTATGTATCATTTTCGTACTAACTCTTATATATTTCATTGGGGTTATCGGCCAGATATGAATTTTACAAGTTATGAACCAACAAACAATTGGAATATATCTAATTTTGGGGGTTTGGATCATGCTGATTGTTGCTCCCAAACGCACACGCAAGAATATGTGGTCGTACAAGTAATAAAATGATAAGTCGGGTCTCGAACCCACAGAGACTTGTATCAACTACTCACTAAATTACTAAAAATTTTATTCAGTCAAGCCAAAATCAAAATCCAAGAATATGATTTTATTAAACAATAATTCTAAGTAATAACTAAATTATCAAGTAGCAAGTTGATTTTGTGTATTCAGTAGAGACAAATATTCCAGGATTGTGATCGATTCACCATTCATATTGTGCTTTAATTAACTCTCCCTTTCATACAATTCACTCATGGTTTCTAATTAATCGATAATTGCTCTTATAGCCTTCTCCCGAATTACTACTCACCTATTAAAAATAGATTAACGCCTATATTCCTATGAAATCAATCTATTCAGAACGCTAAGATTACGATATTTAATTAAGCGCGGAGACTAGGTATATTACTATCCTAACCACAAATCCGACCCCCCCTAATAGTTAAGATCGCGCTCTCTTCAATTCTTCTCTAATCTATACACGGCTTTCCCAAGCATATCATAGATAGTAAATAGAACCTAACTGATGGCCAGACAATTAAGAAATTAATCAAAGAATTAAAGAAACAACCATATATTAGTGAATTGTAATCAAGGTTAAGCTAACATTAAACAACAATATTCATGACTAAATCACAACCACAGAACAATGGGGTTTTAGCCACTCATGAAAATAGCAAGCAATTGCATAAGTGTTGAATAATTGAAAATACTAGAAAAAGATGAAGAAAACTGAGATGTCTTCGCTTCCGAATGTTCTCGTGTGTATTCCCCCTCCAAAGTGGCATCTCTACTTTACAAATAGGTTTATTCTTGCTTTTATACGTGTTGGGTAGGTCTAGGGCCGAATTAATCATGTCCCAGGCGAAATTGGATAAGATCCTGTCACTAGGGCCCTGCTCAGCGCCCGGCGCTCTCCACAGCGCTGCCTAGCTTGAGTACACTGTTTCCAGCGCCACAGGTAGCTCAGGACGCTGCATGTGGAGCTCCATTGCCCCATTTTCTCGTTTTCGTCCGTTTTGGCTCTAATTTCACACGTTTCGCCCTGATTGCTCCCGGATCATTCCTACATAGAAAAACACTTCAAATTAATATAAATCAAATCATTTCACATCCAAAATCCACGAAACAAAAGTAAAATATGAGGCGATATACATACAAGAATATATACTTTAAGCTAAACATCAACACCCCACACTTAGACTCTTTCTCGTCCTCGAGTAATGGGACTAACAACTACACTCCACCAACGTACAAAGTTCATTATAAAAGTGCACTTTAACTTTTAACCACACACTCTACCCTTGACTATGATCGATACCGGCACACAAGCATGAACATACAAAATTTCACATTCTTCCCGTTTTTACCATGCCCAAGTATAACCATTCAATTCAATCCCTCCAATAACATATTTGCAACCACCCGACCTCAAGAATCAACTTGTAACCACTAATACTCTCAACTCACGCACTTACCCAACATGAAAGTTTACAATATTACCAATCATTCATGAGATCATGTGCCCTACCCAACAAACAGAAGAGTGAATATATACTAGTCCACACATTCAAATATGTTTTTGAATATAATTTAAGTACATCACACAATTGAATAAAATTCGCTCACTCTCACAAAGAATTCATATGCATCCCGTGATTGTACCATAAGCTTGCCCATAGTGTAGATCTCTACTAATTTAAGCTAGCCAAATCAAGGACCAATTAGGACTTTAAGGTTGTAATGTGAGCTAAGGGATGGGTATGAAACATTTAGGAATAGTGACTAACCCTCCTAAGCACTTTAATACATTACACTCACAATTCAAACACATATTCTTCTCAACCAATTCACTTGCCACAAACCATATACAACATAGCCCTTTTTTCAATTAAGCACTTCTATACTCCCACTAGCACAATTTAATAAGAAGTGAAGGTGTGTATTTTTTTCTACATACTTTAACTATCATTTTTTTATTTTCTTTTTATTCTTCTTCTTTTTTCTTTACACACACTCCATACATTAAGGTTCATCAGCTAGTGACTTTTGATTTCAACTTTAGTGCACCAACGGGCCTTTCCATGGTTCCACTCAAAAACTACTCCCCAATATCTCACCTTACTTATTTTAGCAACTAAGTGCCTTAGGAGGTAAAGCTTCAAAAATCTCAAATTAACAACAAAATAGGGGTACGGCTTGTAATATGGGTGCCAAAGAAAAGGTCTATAGGCTCAAAGGGCTAGCAACGAAATTTTTTTATTTTTATGTGACAAGCACATCCATGATCAAGCAAGAAAATGCCTATGTCATCTCCTACATTAGCATAACCTACAATTTTGCTTCGATTAAAATACGGGGCAAGTTCTAGACTACACGGGATAGAACAGAAAATCACAAATCCTCACACACACATTGCACATGACTCAATCATGATGGTTTTGTTCAACTCTCAAGTCAATCAAACACACATAATTGAGAAAATTAAGCAATATTTCACTATGTGGCATACAAGTCAAACAACTGAGCTAAGACGTCACAAAATAGGCTATTTACTTTACTTAGGCTTCACACGTCATGCTGTTGAATTCCTTATTATACCAAAGTCAAAATGAAGAAAACTAACTAAGCCTATCAGCAACGAGTTACAAGATTCCTATTTGTAAATTTTCCGAAGCTTGGTCTTAAGTCTTGGCTGGTTTTTTATGCAGACTCTGATTTGGATCTTGATGCTTGTTAGCTGCAGGTGCTGGTTCAGTCTTCTTTAGCTTTTTCGGATCAAGACGGGATATGCAAAGCTTGTGACTTCAATCTTGTCTTGAGCAGTCCACATCTTTTCCGCTTCTGTACTTTGGGTTCAACTTTTCTTTTCCTTCTTTTATTTTATTCTGGAAAAGAGTCTCGAACCTAGTGCTTTAAGATATAACCTGCTCAGGAATCAAAACAAACGAAAGAAATTTTCTGCCCCAGTTTTCACTAGGAAAATTTCATGAGTTATTGTGACAAAATTCTATACTACTTTATTATTGAAAGTGGTAAAAGGGGAGGGAGTGGTGTGCCCGGAGTAAATGTAGACTAAGGAGCGGAGACCCTATGTCTGAAAGAGAAATAAACTAGAGATTGGAGACCCTATGTTGGGAAAATCACCAGGTTATGCTGGTATGAACTAGGGAGTGGGACCCTATGTTGGAAAGTCATCAGATTATGTTGGCATCAACTAGGGAGTGGGACCCTACGTTATAAAGTTATCAGGTTATGATGGGATCAACTAGGGAGTGCGATCCTTGGATTTGATGCGACCAAATGAGAGAAATAAAATGAGAGAATCTTATCGGTGAAACCCCACACGGGCACCATGAGGCGATGGTAAGCAGAGAAATTGAAAATGAGAGAGTCTCGTTAGTGAAAACTCACAAAGAGCACTATAAGGAGATGGTGAGAAGAGAAATGAGAGAGGTTAGCTGGTGAAAACCCGCAAAGGGCACCACTAATCGAAAAAGAGGATAATTGATCACTGACATGGACACAGTCCTGGGCAAGGTTTCTCAATCTTGAGGTATAAGTTATGACGGATTTCTTAGAGTTAGACGGTTCGTACAGATCGGGCATCCAGTCCAAGAGGCATGTCATGTTCATTGAAGCCTGCATACACTCCAGATAAGTCCTGCTTTCCTTTCCTCGAAAGGGATACCTCTTATCTAAATTCATTTGTCCATTTCCGTTGTTTGTTTTTATTTTAATACCTTTTGGCCTAATTCTATTCTAAATTAATACAAATAAAGGATGGTAAGACTGATTTACAATGTTCTCATTTAATACAATCAAGTACGCAAAAAGCGCCCAGCCTCGACAGGTGCATCGAGTCGACTGGCCATGATGGCTCATGCTTGAAATCAAGAATCCTTGAAAGGAAATAAGTTAAAGTTAAAAAGGGTGAAGTCCCACGTGATTAACCGTCCCTGCAAAGTCTTGGAAAAGTCGAGATCTCCAAGGTTAGAAATGAAACCAATCCCCAGCGAGCCAGCAAGTAGTTGAGATCTTCGTCAAAAGGACGGGCCAAGATCAAGTGACCAAAGTGATCAAGGCCACAAAAGAAACCATTTGTTTCAAACTGACAAATTGTTCTTTGTTTGAAGAAAATAGGAAACGGATGCAACCCGAAAACAACCTTGCAAGAAGCAGGGGCAATCAAAAGAAAACTACACTAGGGCTAGAAATAACTTTGCAACAACTTCAAAAGGGAATTTTTCTCCAAAATTATTTTCGCATTCACTTATCCTCCGAAAATAAAGGAAGAAAGACAGAAATGATGTTGAAATAATTCAAAATTAAGATAGTATAGGGCCTCCAATCCCTAGTTGCGCCTTTTCCAGCGTAGGGCTTCCACTCCCTAGTTGATGACTTTCCAACATAGGGTCCCACTACCTAGTTGATGCCAGCATAACCTGATGACTTTCCAACATAAGGTCCCACTCCCTAGTTGATGCCACCATAACATGATGACTTTCCAACATAGGGTCCCACTACCTAGTTGATGCCAGCATAACCTGATGACTTTCCAACATAAGGTCCCACTCCCTAGTTGATGCCACCATAACATGATGACTTTCCAACATAGGGTCCCACTCCCTAGTTGATGCCAGCACAACCAGATGACTTTCCAACGTAGGGTCCCACTCCCTAGTTGATGCCAGCATAACCTGATGACTTTCCAACGTAGGGTCCCACTCCCTAGTTGATGCCAGCATAACCTGATGACTTTCCAAGTAAGGGTCTCACTCCCTAGTTTATGCCAGCATAACCTAATGACTTTCACCAAATACGAGGGAAAACATAATGTAAATCATAGCCTAATGTGCCAGCACCAAACACGTCAATGAGTATTTCAAAGTCACTTAGTTTTTTCCTAACTACTCCAAAAAATAAAACTAAAGTACCTGATTCGATATACACCCCTGGAAAAGAACCGGTGCCCGAAGAAAAACCAAGGGATACTACCTAGCTATCCTACAAAAAAAAACTTTTTGATATTTTTTGATCGGACTTTATCCCTCAAGAAAACTGTCCAATAGATCCATCGTCGGGAAAAATCCATTTTTTTTTCGAAGAAACAATTACACATCAGAAAGTGGTTTCCCCACCCCACACTTATATTATGCATAGTCCTCGATGCATGATCATAGAGAAAAATATTAAAACAAGGGTGAGAAAATACTCCCCGAGACCCTCTCGGGCCTAGCGCGGATATGATCCTCAACCTTTAGAGTCGAGACGACCCCATACTTAAACTCAAACATGCTCCTCAGCTTCAACTTTGGGTACTCAGACTTCCCCTACTCTGCAAAATAAAAACAACACAAAACTTGACACTAAAAAGAATAATAAATAAATAAAAGATATACAAGTTGGGTTGGCTCCCAACAAGTGCCTTATTTATAGTCGTGGCATGATTCTGCTACTCTGCTCAGGCTGGGTGATTTGTTTTCTTCTTTCTCCCATGAAGTCTAGCCTTTTTTCACGCTCTTAGAGGGTCTCCTCTTTCATCTCTGCTCTTTTCTCAATCATCTTTACACACTCATCTTGCAACACCGCCTCCTCAAACTCAGTTGTCCCATCTGGATCACTACAATTCACATGAGGACTTTTCTCTATCCCCTTCAATTCGACCACAGTAATCATGCACAAGTCCTCATAATGCTTAGGGAGCTTAAGTGCCTTGTACACCTTAAAAGTGACTTTCATCTCGTCAACTCTCATCTTTAACTTCCCTGCCCTCACATCAATAATCGCTCCACCAGTAGCTAAAAATGGTTGCCCCAAATAATGGGCACTTCCTCATCTGTCTCGTAATCAAGAACAATAAATCAGCAGGAAGAATAAATTTTCCTAATCGAACTAACACATCCTCAATAATTCCTTATGGCATAACTAATGACCTATCTGCTAGCTATAAAGTGATTGTAGTAGGTCTAAGCACCCCCAATCCAGTTGCTTGAACAAAGAGGATGGCATCAAATTTATACTAGCCCCTAAATCACACAGGGCTCTACCAACTTCTTGTTTTCTAAGAGATAAAGGAATTGTGAAACTCCCAGGATCATTCAACTTAGGAGGAAGTTTACTCTAAACTCTGGCACTGCACTCTTAAGTAAGTGCAACTGTTTCGAACTCTGTATGTCTTAGTTTGTTTGCCACAATATCTCTGAGATACCTTGCATACTTAGGCACTTCCTGCAAAATTTCCACCAAAGGCAAATTCACACGCACTTGGCTCAAAATATCTAAGAGTTTCTTGTACTTAACATCGTCTTTTTGCTTTTTCAGTCTTTGTGGAAACGGAGGTGGTGGCCTTGTCACAATTACTGGCTCTGATTCTTTGTTGTCTTTCTCATTCTCCTCAACTGGCTTGGGAACTAATTCTCCTTTAGGACGAGTTGTATACTTCTTTTTCTTTTGAACTTCTTCTAATACTCTTCCATTTCTCAAGGTAACTGCATTGACTTGAGCTTTAGGATTAGGCTCAATATCACTAGGAAGAGCCCCAGCTAGTCTGGTATTTTGGGCACTAGCAAGTTGCCCCATTTGGCGCTCCAAATTTCTCATTGTTTCGACTTGAGCTTGTTGCTCCGCTTTCAATTTTTGAGTGAGGGATTGTTGACCAGCCATCATTTTTTTCATCATTTCCTCAAGGTGACTTGTTTAATCAGCTTGTTTTTCAGCCTGAGGTGGTCTTTATTGTTGTTGAGGTGCTTGAGGCCGATATTGATTCTGAGTACCTTGGTTTCCATCCTAAGAGAAGTTTGGGTGGTTCCTCCATTTGAGGTTGTAAGTGTCCCCGTACTGATTTGTTTGGCCTCAATTTGCATTACCCACAAAATATACAGACTCTGAATTTGCTGGGCATAGATTGCTCATGTGACCCTCTCCACATACTTCACAAAACACCTGAACTTGTTGCACTGGTTGAGCTTGTTGCTTGTTAATGATCATGGTCATCTGATTGACTTGGTTGGTCAGCGTAGAGATCTGCGCTAACAATGCCGAGACGATGTCTAGTTCAATAACCCCTGCAGATTTTTGTACCATTTTCCTACCCATTTCTCCTTGCCAATCCGGATTGCTTTTGGATAATTTGTTCAATAATGCATATATTTCATCAAAGCTTTTCTCCAATAAACCTCTGCAACATCTACCACAATCTTTGTTTGGGGATAGATCCCTTCTATGAAAGTGTGAGCTAACACTTCGTTCGTTTGATTATGATGAGGACAGTCTCTGAGTAGCCCCTTGAACCTCTCCCAAGCTGAGTATAAAGACTCTCCTGATTTCTGTTTGAAGGAAACTATCTCACTTCTAATCTTTGCAGTTTTGCCTGCAGAGAAGAACCTTTCCAGAAATTTGCTTGCCAAATCATTCCATGAGGTAATAAAATTAGTTGGTTCTTCCTTCAGCCATCGCTTTGCTTCGCCCAACAGAGAGAATGGAAAAAGTGTGAGCCTCACATAGTCTGGAGTGACCCCGTTAGTGATATAAGTATCACTAATCTCCAAGAAGTTCAGAATATGATGTTGTGGATCCTCGTGTGGAAGACCCATAAACTGCCCATTTGCATGAAGTAACTGGATCATGCTCTGTTTGCGCTCAAAGTGACCAGTGATTCTGGGCTTCACGATGCTGGAGGTAACATTAGCAATGCTGGGCATCGCCACCTCCTGAACAACCATATGTTCCTCCTCTGCCATATTCATAGGAAATTAAATGAGTGCCTGAATATTATTTGTATCCTTTGCTTCCCTCAACCTCCTATGAAATGTTCTTTCAGGTTCAGGGTCAAAGCCATTGAGTCTGTCATGGCTTCTGACCCTTCACAATCAATCAAAGTTCCTGAGATTAGAGCAACAATAAAGTAACGTTATACTAGATGAAATAAGCAACTAAAGCAAAAACTAGAAAGTAGCCAATATTCAAGTCCCCGGCAACGGCGCCAAAAACGTGTTGCTCGCAAACGCACACGCAAGTATACGTGGTCGTACAAGTAATAACAAGATAAGTCGAGCGTCTAACCCAAAGAGACTTGTATCAACTACTCACTAAATTACTATAATTGTTATTCAGTCAAGCCAAAATCAAAATCCAAGAATATGATTATATTAAACTATAATTCTAAGTAATAACTAAATTATCAAGTGACAAGTTTATTTTTGTGTATTCAGTAGAGACAAATATTCCAGGGTTGTGATCGATTCACCATTCATATTGTGTTCTAATTAACTCTCCCTTTCACACAATTCACTCATGGTTTCTAATTAATCGATAATTTCTCTCATAGCCTTCTACCGAAGTACTACTCGCCTATTCAAAATAGATTAACGCCTATATTCCTATGAAATCAATCTATTCAAAATGCATTAAGATTACGATATTTAATTAAGAACGGTAACTAGGTATATTCCTATCCTAACCACAAATCCCCCCCCCCTCCCCAAGAGTTAAGATCGTGCTCTCTTCAATTCTTCTCTAATCTATACATGGCTTTCCCAAGCATAGCATAGATAGTAAATACCTAAACGATGGCCAGACAATTAAGCAATTAATCACAGAATTGAAGAAACAACCATATATTAGTGGATTATAATCAAGGTTAAGCTAACGTTAAACAAAAATATTCATGGCTAAATCACAACCCCAGAACAATGGTTTTTAGCCACTCCTGATAATAGCAAACAATTGCATAAGTGTTGAATAATTGAAAATACTAGAAAAAGATGAAGAAAACTGAGATCTCTTCGCTTCCGAATGTTCTCGTGTGTATTCCCCCTCCAAAGTGGCATCTCTTCTTTACAAATAGGTTTAGTCTTGCTTTAATATGTGTTGGGTAGGTCTAGGGCCGAATTAACCATGTCCCGGGCGAAATTGGATAAAATCCCATCACTAGCACCCTGCTCAGCGCCTGGTGCTCTCCACGGAGCTTCCTAGCTTGAGTACACTATTTCCAGAGCCACAGGTAGCTCAGGGCGCTGCCTGTGGCACTCCACTGCCCTATTTTCCTGTTTTCATCCGTTTTGGCTATAATTTCGCACATTTTGCCCCCGATTTCTCCCAGATCATTCCCACATATAAAAACACTTCAAATTAATATAAATCAACTCATTTCACATCTAAAATCCATGAAACAAAAGGAAAATATGATGCGATATACATACAAGTATATATACTTTAAGCTAAACATCACTGGTCCATCCGCGAGTCGTGCAACTTGATAATGTGCATCATGAGATATCTATCAACAAATTATGAATTGCACGTTAAGAGATAAAGTTTATATATTATGTTGGGATGACTCTAAAAACTCATTATTCTATTTGTTGTGTAGTGAAAACGAACAACATGAAGGTCCCACCCTAATTTAGTTGGGGGATGACGATATGTTGAATTAGGATATAGTAGATGTACAGAGTGAGGAAGATGACAATGATTATGACAACAACAGTGGTGAGTATGGATATGATACACCCTTTCCTGATGAGAGAGACGATAAGGAACCACACTTCACAAATGAGAGTAAGAATGAGCAACCCGACATGACAAGGGAGAATGATTCCACAACTGAGCATGGTCTATGTATGCAGACTCCACCTACCGTTAGACCAACAGTTTACGAGTTGCATGTGCCCTTTCATTCAAGGGAGATTCCCTACCTTGATCACTTTCCCAGTATGCCGGATGTGGATGGCCTCACAAAGGATCTTGATGACATTCGTACAAAAATGTAGAATGAATCTAGACCAACATATGTCTATAAGAATATGCTTTTTGGTGACAAGTCGCGCCTTAGTAGGGCGGTGCAAATTTACAACATAAAAAACTGCCCTGAGATTGAGATTGTTGAGTTATCTAAGAAAATGTATAAGGTGGTTTGTCGTAGATGAGACCAAGGTTGTAAGTGGATGATGCGTGCGAGAAAGTTGAAAACTAATATGTGGATCATGGGGAAATACATTGGCAAGCACACTTGTGTTATGGACACATTTAATGGGAATCATTTTAACTTGAACGTTGATTTGATTTCCCTTGTCCTGATTCTACACATTGACTCGTCTATAAGGTACAAGGTGAAAGAGTGTATAACATCAGTTGTGCAGGTATATAGGTATACCATTATTAAAAGAAAGGCATTTCTCAAGTGTAACGTGCATTTGAGATTGTTCATGGAAACTGGGATAAGCCATTTACGGCTCTAGCGAGGTACATGGCTGCTTTACAACACTTTAACTCCAGGACATTTGTTGAATGGAAGCAGGATCGGAGTCCTGAATTACCAAAAAACATATTCAGATATGTGTTCTGGGTATTTAAACTATTCATTGAAGGTTTGTTCATTGTCAGCCATTAATCTCCATAGATGGCACACATGTATATAGAGAGTATGATATAAAGATGTTGATTGTCCTTGAAATATATGCTAATAGAAGAATGTTTCTCCTTGTCTTTGCTATTTGTGCCAATAAAAGTCAAGACACTCGGACATGATTTTTAAACCACTTGAAGGAGTACGTTGAGAAACAACGTTCAGATAGTTGTCTAATAGCTGATCGCACGGTGGATATAACGATTCGACCGATCGTTTCGAGTATTTTTTTTAGCCCTGTTCCCCTATTTATTTCCTCCTCTAGGTTAATTTGTGATTTTTTTACTTTCCGGGGTGGTTGGTTTGGTTTCAGGTATGTTTCGGGTGAATTGGGACACTTACTCCCAAGGTTGGAAGCTTAAGTTGAAAGAGTTGATCGGCGTTTGACTTTTATGTAGACGACTCCGAAATGAAGTTTTGACGGTTCTGATAGCTTCACATGGTTATTTTGGACATAGGAATATGTCCGGACATTGATTTGGAGGTCTGTAGGTCGTTTTGGTTTGAATTGGCAAAAGTTGAAAAGTTGAAGATTTGGAAGGTTGAGAAGTTTGATCGAGAGTTGACTTTATTGATATTAGTTCCAGATTTTGGTTTCGGGAGTTGAAAAAGGTCTGTTGTATATTATAACTTGTGTGTAAAATTTGAGCTCATTCGGGGTTGGTTTGATATGATTCAGCGTTAGTTTTAGAAGTTGAATGTTCACGGATTCTATAGGTTTGATTGGGATGCGATTCATAGAATTGATGTTGTTTGATGTGATTTTAGGCCTCGAGTGGGTCCGTTATGCGTTTTGGGACTTGATAGTATGTTAAAACGGGGTCCGGGGGCCCCGGGCATGATTTGGATTGATTCGAGTCCATTTTGGACTTAGAAGGAATTGTTGTTGCATCTGACTTTCGTGTGTCATCGCACATGTGGTGGTCTTGGTTGCAGGTGGGGTTGGGAGATCACAGAAGTGAAGGAGGCTGTCCAGGGGAAGGTCATAGGTGCGGACACCGGGGCGCAGGTGCGCACCCGCATAAGAAGAAATTTGTCCGCAGAAGCGGAATCTGGGCGAGCCTTGAGGAACCGCAGGTGGGGTCAGGCTCCGCATCTGCAAAAGCGGAAATGCGCTTTTTGTGCTGCAAATGCGGAATGTTAGAGTCTAGTTGAGGCCACACCTGTGATGGATTTTTTCATAGGTGCGGAGTCGTAGATGCGACAAAGAGGCCGCATAAGAGAAATAACTGGGCAGAAATAGAGAAGATCGAGGGTTAGAGTTAGTTTTCACACTTTAAGTTAGAGAGCTTGGTTTTGGGCAATTTTGGAGGGTATTTAAAGGATTGGATTGGGGTAAGTGTTTTTGACTCGGAGTTGCTTATTATTGATGAATTCATCATTGTTTTTATCATTTAATTAGTTTTTTTTATTTGGAAAAAATGAGGATTTTTGTGAAAACATCCTAAACTATAAATTGAGGATTTGAATGTCGATTAAAGGTCAGAATTGGACAATTTTAGTATGGTCGGATTGGTTATTGAGTGGGTGTTCGCATTTTGTAAGTTTGGTGGGGTTCCAAGGTGTGAACCGGGGGTTGAATTTTTGATTTTCTTTAAAGATTGCAACATTATTATCCGTAATAGTTTTCTATGATTTATATTTATTACGTTATTTTGTCTAGATTCGAGCCGTCAAGAGTTGGATTTTCGTGGAAAAGTCTTACTAGTGTGTTGATTTAACTTATTTGAGGTAAGTATCTTGCCTAACTATATGTGGGAGAACTACGCCTTAGGATTTGGGTTAATTGTGCTATTTGTGTTATATGAAAGCCGTGTACGCGAGGTGACGAGTTGGTACTAATAAGTGGGGATTTTGACAACTTATTTGCGCTCTTTTTACTTTTGTTTTAGTTCAAAAAATGTTTAAAGTTATTCCTGAAATCTAATAAAAATGCTTACTTGCAGGAGTATTGGAAAATGAACCAAAGTGATGAAATTCAACTCAAGAAGGAGTGTTTTGGAACAAGGACAAAAGTCAAGCAAAAAAGACAAAATGCAGACCGCAGAATTCTATCTACGGCCGCGGATCGTGAAGGAAATCTTGACAGAGCCACTTTGAAAAGTGCGGACCGCACAATAATTGTCTGGCCGTAGAAGACGAAGATCAGAGAGTTCCACATCTGAGACCATCAAGAAATGTGGACCGCAATATAATTGTGCGGCGGCAGAAATCAAGAGTGCAGTCGTACTCAGAATTGTATGATCCGCAGAACTCAAGAAGTGCAGCCGCAATTCAGAATTGTGCGGTTGCAGAAGCCATTCCTGTCAAGAGCTGCAGCAAAGTGCGGACTGCATACAGAATTGTGCGGCCGCAGAACCTCTGAAAAGGAAATTTTGTCCGAAAATTTTAGTTGTGTATAAATAATCATTTTTTACGAAATTAGGTTAAGTGTGGAGCATCTGAAAGTTTGTAGCCATTTTTCTCTACTGTTTTAGGAAACTTTATCATAGTTTATGAATTTTACATTGAGTTTTCATCTATTTATCATTAAATATGAGTTTAATCATCTTTTCATCTTTAATTTCTTCATCACCAGCTATGAGTAGCTAAATTTCTAGCTAGGGTTGTGACTCAACCCTAGTGTGGGTACCTAATGGGTGTTTAATTGAGGGCTTGTTTATGGTTGAGTGTGTAATATTTAGCCTATTTCTTGCTATAATTGTAAAATTAATAGTTTCAAACATTGACTCAAGCCTATTTGACTTAGTCTCTACTTGAGAAAGAGAGACTTAGTCTAGGAAAACTTGGCTAACAAGAAATTGCGACGAACTTAAGAAATTGATAGTCCTAATTATAGAGTTGAATCTAGAGATAGTAAAACCCGACTCGAGCATCTATCAACTGTTTTGTGAATTACCCATTTGGACTTGAGAAAACCAAATTGGGTAAAACAACTCTATTATCGAGAGGTATTGATTGAGTAATTATGTGTTGATTGCTATAATACACCCCGACCAACAAAACCTTCTCTAAATCCTAGAACTCGTTAGGCAAACACCTAGGTGGAAGTCAAAGTCCTAGACCTTTTACATACTTGAAAAACAACACCAAAAATATAACTCTCTAGCTTTCAATTGCAAACCGTAGCATAATTTAGAAGTATAATCAAAACACAGTTAGTGGAAGTGCATCTAAGACACCTTATGCGCTTAGTCCGAATATATACCTAATCCCATCTACGCTCCCTGTGGATTCGATCCCGACTCCCAGTTGGGTAATTATAATTGCAATTGACCGTTTCATAATCCCAAACTGTCGTATGATTTTGGGAGACATCAGGTACACAGGCTATATGTGGTATTTTATCGGTTTAGGATATTTAGACTCTTTCCCTACCTTTAATTGAATTTTTATAACATGCCACATTTTTCATTGTGAATCTACTCTTACATTTGTTAATCTACTCTTACATGCGTATTTGATGTTGTAGCAATCTTTCTACCTCTTACATGTTATTTTACTCTTATATGCTTTAGTTGAAGTTATTGCTTCCCATGTTGTCTTGTTACTTCTTTAATTGTTGAACTACCTTACTTGAATTTATTATTTCATGGAATATATTATGGTTGAGTTATTAGTGTTGAAGTTGTAAAAGCCGTTATCTCATTGAGGCGAAGTTGTTAATTGTTGAGATATCTTTCTTGTTGATCTATTCACTTTTTTTTTTGTTATTGTTGAGATTCTTGTGCATATTGTGGTTGAGACATGTGCTATTTGTTTTGGAAACATTGGTATTGTTGACTTTGAGGCAAGTTGTGGCATATGGTCACTTGTGGTGCGAGTTGTGATTGTGTTGTTATATTGATATGCATGTGGTGGTATAAGACTAGGGTTGAAACGCAAGCGCTGAGATAAGGTGGGATTGATATGTGTATTGCTAGTAGGGGAACTACTTGAAGCCACACGATGTGATAAGGTAGGCTAAAACGTGGGTAGTTATTTCAGATAAATAATTTTCAAAACTAAATGCAAGGCTCCCGCGGTGATACAAGGAAAGATTGTGACTAAAATTAAAAAATGTGAATACGCGACGGTACCTCGGTTGTGATTCTTGTTGTGAATTTCTTATTGAAAAGAGGTATTTCTTGAATAGTTCTTGTTTCTTTTATTCTTCCTTGTCTTACCAGTTTTGTCCGTATTTGATTTGTGGTTCCCATTATTCGTGTCCTTCTTGTTGCCTTTATGCTAAAAAAAATTTTCATTTGTTTACGTTGTTAAGTTTCTTTGTTATATTACATTTCTCCGCTTTTCGTTACTTTTAGTTATTATATTTTTTTCTGTTTATCTTGTCCTAGTAGGTGTCTTGTGCTGGTCTCGTCACTACTCTACCGAGGTTAGGCTTGATACTCACTAGGTAGCATTGTGGTGTACTCATACTATGTTTCTGCACTACTGTGCAGATCCAGGTATATCTGCCCGTGCCGGATGCTAGTGAGTGATTTTCTACTGTTGGAGACTTCAAGGTATACCTTTCTAGCGTCCACAGTCCTAGGAGTCACCTTTTGCTATCCTTTATTACTGTTTATCCTTAATTTGGACAGTGAAGTATGTTGATATTAGTACTTCCTGTAGAGCTTATGATTTAGTCTCACCGGGTTTTGGGAGCATTGTAGTTGTGATTCGGTTTTGAGATATTTATGCGACTTATTAGTTAATATCATGTTTTTCAGTCTTTATTTATGTCATATTCTCTTGTTTGTTAGGCTTACCTAGTCTTAGAGACTAGGTGCCAACACGACGTCCTAAAGAGGGAAACTGGGGTCATGATAGTGGAATTTAAAATCTTTGGATGCAAGTGTGGTGAGACAAGGCGGGATATATATGTGGGTTTGCGCATGTGGCAAGACAAGGTGGGGATAGTATTATGAGCATGTGGCGAGACAAGGCGGGAATGTACTTTATTGTTGCACACACGGCGAGACAAGGGGGGCTATGTCAGGGATTATTTGTGATGAATTGTGATGGCCTGGGGGCATTGTTATTGATGATATTTGTGTAGTGGTGTGCCTACCTTGTGTGAGTCATGTATATTACGATTTTGTTGTGTTGTTCCTACGTGGCATCCGTTATCTCTGATCTTACTTGTTGACTCGAGTTGTGATAGAACATTTGCATCAGCATACACTGTAATTTGTCACTCATGTCAGTCCAAGAATATGAAACTTGATGTTTGTGGATCGTTTACACGTATTATTGTATAACTGCCTTCTGTGCGTGAGTTGAATTGTTAGCACGTGAGTTGTTCGTGCAGATATGAGATGTTGTTACTGTTAGCACCTGAGTTGTCCGTGCGGATATGAGATGTTGTTACTGTTAGCATGTGAGTTGTTTGTGTGATATGAGATGTTGTTACTACTAGCACGTGAGTTGTCCGTGCGGATGTGGGATATTGTTACTCTCTTAGCACGTGATTTGTCTGTGCAGTTATGATTTATAATGTAGACACAAGATGCCAAGTGATTAGGGTTCGTGATTTGGGACCCCTGATTTGTGATTATGAGGTGTGGTACCTTGGGGGAATTCTTATCTAAATCTTGTTTGAAAGCGGATGTTTTATTGGGATGTTACTTGTTTTTCCTTACTTGGTTTCACCGGACTTTAACGGTATTCTGCTTACTTTACGACGTGATTACCTGTTTGCTCCTTGTTGTTAATTGTTGTTTCTAGTTCTTATTGCAAGTATTGTAACATTATTATTACCATGTTTAACTTTATATTGTTCCATGTTAGTTATATATTGATACTTGTACAAGTTATTATGTCTAGTAGGTGTCTTGATTGTTCCTCATCACTTTTTCACCGAGGTTAGTCTTGATACTTACTAGGTACCATTGTGGTGTACTCATGCTATATTTTCTACGCACTTTGTGCAGATCCAGGTACCACGGGGTGTGCTAATCATTAGATAGCTCATCAAGTATTATTGTGGGGACTTCAAGGTATACCTGTCGTCGCGTTCGCAGGCCTTGAAGTCACCTTCCGAAGTTTACTTTGTACTATTTATTTCTATTCCGGAATAGTTGTACTTTTCTAGTGAACTCAGTAGAGCTTATAACTTGTACTACCAATTTTGGGATACTGTATATCTAATTGGGATTCTTGGCTTTATATAGAACTTTCTGGTTCATGTTTAATAGTTGATTGGTTAAAAACTGTTATTAATTCAGTAAGTATTAGGTTTACCTAGTCTTAAAGACTAGGTGCCATCACGACTCCTAAGGAGGCATTTTGGATCATGACACATATCAATGGGACCTCAGATATCCACACAGCTCGACCTCGTGAGCAATACTCTGGCAAACTGGCGAAGAGCTCGCCGCTATATGGCCTCCATGTGAACTATTTATTAAACGCAAAATAGTAAGTAAACGCATGACAAATCAAGCATTAACAAAGGTACTCAGTCAAATATTTACATGAGCAACATCTAGTAGATCTAACATATCCCTTTAAAGAGGGAGATGATGCCGAGCCTCGACGTTGTGGGCGTGACCTCGCCTATAAACTCCAAGAAGTCATAAATGCGTCTCAGGTGAAAGTTTTGGCTAAGAAACTCTCCATCCCAGATATGTAGACCTATGTCCTCCTTGGAGCGTAAGTAGCTCACGAGAAATAGGTCCAGGATGAACAGTCGGGCGATCCATAATGATGTCTGTTAATTGAATAATATTAATAAAATATTATTTTCTTTACTCATTTAAGGTCTCGAAATATCTTGAGATATTATTTATACTAGTATTTAATTCATAAATTTTTATATTATTAATTAATTTGATATAAAGTATTTATTTATATGTTAGTTTTTAGGATTTAACAACTAAAATTCGGCAGAGTCTTATTTGTATTGTTTACTTTTTATCATTTTTATTTGTCATTAAAAGAATACTAAACATTTAATATTTTTAACTTGTCAAGATAATTTTAAATTTTTTTAATAATTTTTTATAGGAATTATTATTTATTATTATTTCATTCGTAACGATTTATATATTAATTTGTTATCTTTTATACAAAAATACGTTAGGGTCTTTTTTTATACTGACAATAATTATTTTATTATTCATCAGCCAAAAACACTATATATTTAATTTATTTATCTTATTCGTGTTTTAATTGATTCGTATATGATATTACTTTTACTATACATTATTAATTGATTAATATATGATCCATAATTGATTACTCTAACCGACTACATTAATGATGTCACATATTTATTATTCTACTCTAAAGGACACTAAAGAGCACTAAAGACACATATTTATTGTTGAGCAATTATAAAAATGTTCAACAACTAACATAAAATATAAAGGACACTAAATAACACCAACGGAACATATTTACTGTTGTAAAATTATAAAAATATTCAACAACTAACAAAAAATATTCAAGAACTTTAAAACAACGGCATAATAAACAATTGTCACAAAATTTGTTACTAATAACATAAATTCGGCTAAAAACAAAATAAAATAACAAAACACGCACAAAATCATGGAATAGTTTACCACGAACTAATTACACAAATATATATATACAACTTATACGAAAAGAGTGTTTCGAAATACCTGTTTTTGACCGGAGAAAAACCTCTTTTTACAATCAAATCGAGTGCAAATCGCGTTCAACTCTACGAGGAAGCCTTGGATCGTGTCTTTTATCAATAATATAATAACGGCAAGTGATTTCGAGAATCAAAGTGGGGTCCTATGGAGGTTTTTAAAAAAGAAAGGAGGGTGGGGGGGAACCTTTTTTAGAGCTTCTGTTGGGGAAGAGAAGCTCTGATGTTATTTAAATAAGTATAGCGCATGTATTATATGCACTATTCCTGACCGACTTTTCAAGTCCAGCGCATGTATTATATGCACTATACCTAACCGACTTTTCAAGTTCAGGTATTGCGCATATGATATATGCACTATACTGAGTATTTCAAACAGTAAGCATGGCGCATGTATTTCATGCGCTATACCTTAACATGGTAACTGGCCATTAAGATATAGCGTATTTAAAACATGAGTTATACATATAAATGTATTGAACCTTTTTTTTCTCGACCTATTTTTGTCTCATGAGTCCAAAAAAATAACATTTTGGTTTCGGGCTCTTTTTTAACATGCTTTTGAATGCACCAGAAGAGAAAGAAAAAAAAATACAACTTATTTTCCTATTATTTTGGAATTGGTAAAATAGCCTAACAGCCCCTAAATTTACACCTTTCTTTAAAACTGGTAAACAAACTTGTAAGTTTCTCATAACCCTTCAACTTGACAAAACAACTATTAATAAATACTAATGATGCTTATGTGACACTTTTTTAACCTAAAACTTGCTTATTAGATTAAATTAATTAAATTTATAATTATAAGGCCACAAGCAAGTGATTCAATCTAATATAGCTAAATAATTGAAACAAATGGAGAATAGATAATAAAATAACGAGAGAAAATAAGAGAAAAAATTATTATTCGGTAATTCTTGAACTTGATCACGAGTACTGATTGATCGGAGACCGATTGAGTAGGACTTGTGAATAGATAAAGAACGCATTATGAAGAACACTAGTTAGCGAACTATTCTGTTGATGATTCAAATTGTCCATAAAATGATGACATTCGTGATACTTATAGGTCTTGATTCGAGTAACCGATTTCATGAATCATGCAACCGTTATGAAGATTTATTTGGCTCCTTTTCATTCATTTAATTCAAGAGTAACTAGTGAATCAATGCTGATTCTTGTAACCATCGAGCTATTAATGTCTTCTGTCTTCTTCGTCTGGTCCGCAGTAATCTTTTCGGACAGTTGGTAGTGTATCTGAAATTTATTGTATTCTTCTTCCAAAATATTTTGATTCATCTCCGCTTCATTCATATTCGAAGTCTACTTTTCGACTTCTTGATCTGCTTTGCTGGCTGCTGACTATGCACTTTTGTCATGTGTCAACTGTTGAATGAGTTATGTGTTTGAATATATTTATTACCAATACTGCAACGATCCGACTGATCATTTTGTATATTTCAGCCACATTCTCTTATTTGATGTTCCCTGTATATATATTTGATGTTTAATGATTTACGGGGATGATTGGGTTGGTTTCGACAAGGTTTGAGAGTAATTGGAACACTTAGGTTCATTTTTGGAAGCTTAAGTTGTAAGAGTTGACCAAGGTCTGACTTTTGAGTAGAAGACCTCATATTGGTGATTTGATGGTTTCAATAGTTCGTATGGTAATTTTTCACTTAGGCATATGTCTGAATTTGGATTTGGAGATTAATATGATGTTTTGGCTCTATTTGTTGAAAGTCGGCAATTTAAAGGTTTGGAGAGTTCATAAGTTTGACCGGGAGTTAATGTCACGATCCAAAACCCATAATAGAGCGCGATGGTACCAAATATCGACGTTAGGCAAGCGCACGAGTGAAACTACTATTTATTTACCCTATTTAACATTTAAAACAAAAGTTTCCCTTTTAAGAGAACAAAACAAGTAAGATCGCATGCAACCGTAACTGATGTTTTCTTGACAAAATACCAGCATAATAAGTACATACAGTGTAGTGATAGAAATGATAAGTACATCAGTACATAAATGCTAAACGTCCTGAAAACCTGGCGCTACGAGTACATGAACAATCTAGAAAATATACAAAATCTTGGTCATATGTCAATCCTCCTAGTTTGAAAGAGAAAAAGAGTGGAGATGTGCTACTACAACTAGTGTCTGAATGTGATAGACATAAATAATAAAAAATGTAGAGGGAGACTCCGGTGCTGCAGATCATAGCAAGGCAAGTAGCTTACCACTAAGTCTCCGTAGATGATCGGCTACGCACCCGCATGACCACTGGTAATACCAGCACATCAGTGTAGAAGTGTAGCGTGAGTACGGAAAACAACACGTACGTGGTAAGTATCTACTCTAACCTTGAAGAAATAGTGACGAGGGGTCGACTTGATACTTACAAGAGGTTAAATAATAATATAAATACATAAAGTAGACATGGTGAGTGTACAACAAGTAGCAGCAAAGCAAATAAAGTAACTACAGTAAGTCCACACATGAGTCTATATCAAATCACTAAACACGTCATAACCAGCCTCGAAGGTGCTAACTCAATAATTACCAAATCAAATTTAATTCTAATTATTAAGCACGAAGTTGCCGAGGCGAACTGACCGATCCCATAGGAAGAGTGGTACTCGGCACTGCCAAGGCGAATGACCTGATCCCATAGAGTAGTATTACCAACTTGCTGAGGCGAACTGCCCGATCCCATAAGAGTAGAGAAATTTAGCTCGCTCGCGGAAGCACTTGCGAGACGAGAAGACACAAATTCATACTTTATCAAGTATTTCCCAACTTTTCTAAAGTAAGAAACTAAGTCGATATCTCCAATTTAAATTCTCAATGTCAGTCCTAATTAAGAAAAATAATACACCTGATAGGCATAAAACAGTACAATTAAAGGCATGATGTGAATTTAAGTCTATCCGGACATATCATGAAATACAGCTACGTCCAGACTCTCGTCACATCGTGCGTACGTAGCTTCCCACAACAAGTAGCACACAACGATAATACATCTAAGGAGATAAGTTCCCTCTTACAGGGTTAGGCAGGAGACTTACCTCGATTTCAAGTCCTCAATCCGGCTCTTCAACCTCACTAGAATTCCTCAAATAACGCCAAGGACTCCGAAACTAACCAAAAGTCGTATAACTAATAAATATATGTTCAAGAGTTCATAGTTTAGCTATTAAAGTAATTACCTAACCCAATTTGAAAGATTCCTAACATTCACTCTCAGGCCCACATGCCCGAATTCCAAAAAAATTTGAATATAAATGTTATCCATAACCTCACGAGCTCAAATACATAACTTATTCCAAATTACATAATAGATTTTGTGGTGAAACCTTAGTTTTACCAAATCCTATGGTTTAGCAAAATCTCACAATGTTTCCCTTAGTTTCATGTTAAATCTACCTATAATTTATTTATTTAACTAAATTAATAGGGATCATTTACCTCTTGTTGTTGATGAAAATATCCCACAAAATACTCTCAAAATCGTCCAAGACCAAGTAGAAAATGAGGGAAAGATAAGCTAAGTCTCGTAGTAAAAGCCCTTGCACCAGTCACAGATATTGCATTTGCGACTTCTGGTTCGCAAATGCGATAAAGGCATCGCAAAAGCAAAGCCTGACCAAATCTGCCTCCGTAGCAAATGCGACATAAAGGCTCGCAAATGCGAAGCTTGGCATCTTGCAAACGCGGAAGAAAGCTTGCAAATGCAGAAAATGCTACGCCTAGGTGACATCACAAATGCGATAAAATCCTTCGCAAATGCGATAAAATCCTTTGCAAGTACGAACCCATCAGTGCCACCCCAACCTCGCAAATGCGCAGCCTTCCTCGCAAATGCGAGGTTTGCAAATGCGAACAAAATCTTGCATTTGTGAGACTTGAAGCACCAGTCAAAAACAAGCAGAACTAAACACTCTGAACTGCGCTAGAAACTCACTCGAGCCCACGGGGCTCCACCCTAAACATCCACACAAGTCTAAAAACATCACACGAATTCTCCAGCGCGATCAAAACAACATCTAGAATCACGAATGGGACGCCAAAACGCATGAATTCAACATGAAACTCAAGAACTTCTAAAAATACTTCCGCGAGTCCGATTACTATCGAATCAACTTGAATGACGCCAAATTTTGCGTACAAGTCATAGATCACCATACGAAACTATTCACAGGCTCAGAATCCCAAACAGACCATAATAACACCAAAGTCTACTCTAAACCAAATTTAAAGAACTAGAAAACCTTCAATGAACCAACCTTCCACATTAAGCGCTGAAATGCTCCCCCATCATCCGAAACCCGATCCGAACATACGCCCAAGTCAAAAATCATCATACAAACCTATTGGGACCTTCAAATCCCGGTTCCAAAGTTTTTTACTAAAAATGTTGACTCAAGTCAAACTTGGCCCCCTTAGGCCACTATTAAGGAACTAAGTAATTAGATTTCAACCCGAACCCTTTCAAACCTAAACCAACTATCCTCACAAGTTATAAAACTATAAAAGCACATATAGGGAGTCTTAATTAGGGGAACAGGGATCTAGAAAGCAAAACGACCGGTCGGGGTTGTTACATTCTCCACTTCTTAGACAAACGTTCATCCTCGAACGAGTCTGGAATCATACCTGGAGTGCTGAATAAGTGCGGATATCTGACCCTCATGTCCTCCTCTGTCCCCCAAGTTGCCTCCTTGACTGGTTAACCCTTCTACTGGACCTTCACTGCAGCAATCTTCTTAGACCTCAACTGGCAAACCTGCCTGTCCACAATGGCAACTGGCTCCTCCTCATAACTTAGATTCTCATCTAGCTGAACCGTGTTATAATCTAATACGTGCAACCTGTCGGTATGGAACTTTCGGATCATAGATACATGGAAGACCGGATGAACTCCCAATAGACTAGGAGGCAATGGAAGCTCATCAGGTGCCTCCCCAACTCGTCTCAACACCTCATATGGGCCAATAAAACTTAGGCTTAGCTTGCCCTTCTTCCCGAACCTCGTGATGCCCTTCATCAGTGAGACTTTCAAGAGAACCTTCTCACCCACCATAAATGATAAATCACGCGCCTTCTGATCTGCGTAGCTCTTCTGTCTGGACTGTGCTTTGCGAAGCCGCTCCTGAATCAACTTTAACTTCTCCAAGGCTTCCTTCACTAAATCAGTGACATATAGCTTAGCCTCCCCGGGCTCAAACCAACCGATGGGCGAACGAAATTGCTGACCATGTAAAGCCTCAAATGGAGCCATCTCAATGTTGGACTGATAACTATTATTGTAATCAAACTCGGCCAAAGGAAAGAATCGATCACACTGCCCTCCGAAGTTAATGACATATGCTCTGAGCATATCGTCCAGAATCTGAACTTTGCGCTCCGACTACCCGTCGGTCTGCGTATGAAATGCTATGTTGAGAACTACTCGGGTACCCAACTCGCTCTGTACTGCTCTCCGGAAAGGTGGGTGACCTGAGGGCCTCTATACGATATGATGGAAACATGCACGCCATGCAACTGAACAATCTCCTAAATGTAAATCTGGGCCAACCTCTCTGAAGAGTAAGTAGTCACCACCGGAAGTGTGCCGACTTGGTCAGCCTATCGACAATGACCCAAACATCATCAAACTTCATCAACATCCGCGCCAACCCAACAACGAACTCCATAGTGATGCACTCCTACTTCCAGTCTAGTGTAACCATCTGCTGGGGTAGGCCACCTAGCCTCTAGTGCTCAAAATTGACCTGCTGGAAATTTAAACATCTCGCCACATACTCAAATATGTCCTTTTTTATCCGCCACCACCAATAATGCTGCCTTAGATCACGACACCTCTTCGTAGCACCTGGATGAATAGAATACCGAGAATTGTGAACCTCCTCTAGAATTTTCTCCCTCAAGCCATAAACACTAGGAACACATAGGCAACCCTAGAGTCGTAGAACGCCATCCTCGCCGGTAGGTACCTCCTTGTCACCACCCTGTAGTATCGTCTCTCTGAGAACCAACAAGTATGGATCCTCGTACTAATGAGCCTTGATCTGATCAAATAATGAATACTGAGCCACAACACATGAAAGAACTCGACTGGGCTCTGAATATCCAACCTCACAAGTATGTTAGCTAAGGAATGAATTTCCAAAGACAATGGTCTCTCCTCCGCCGAAATAAATTCCAAACTGCCCATACTCTCGGCCTTTCGGCTTAAGGCATCCGCAACCACATTCGCCTTGCCCGAATGGCCCCCACAAAATGCTCTCAAAATCGCCCAAGACCAAGTGAAAAATGAGGGAAAAGAAGCTAAGTCCCGTAATAAAAGCTCTTGCACCAGTCGTAGATGTCATATTTTCACAAATGTGATGGTCACAAATATGACAAAGGCATCGCAAAAGTGAAGCCTGACCAACCCTGCCTCAGTCATAAATGCGACAAAAAGGCTCGCAAATGCGAAGCTTGGTATCTCACAAAAGCAAAAGAAAGCTCGCAAATGCGGAAAATGCTACGCCTAGGTGACATCCCACATTCTATAAAATCCTTCGCAAGTGTGAACCCATCAGTGCCACCCCAACCTTGCATTTGCGAGACCTGAAGCACAGTAAAAAACTAGCAGAACTGAAGTTCTTCCAAACACTCCGAATCGTGATCGCAACTCACCCGATCCCCCGCAGATCCACAACAAACATCTATACAAGTCTAAAAATATCACACGAACTTGCTCGCGCGATTGAAACACCAAAATAGCATCTAGAATCAGGAATCGAAGGCCAAAACACATGAATTCAACATGAAACTCAAGAACTTCTAAAAATATTTCTGCGCGTCCGATACCAATCAATCAACTGGAAATGACGCCAAATTTTGCAAGTCATAAATCACCATACAAAACTATTCCCAGGCTCGTATCCCAAAAGGACATCAACAACACCAAAGTCTACTCCAAACCAAGTTTAAAGAACTAGAAAACCTTCAATGAACCAACCTTCCACATTAAATGCTGAAACGCTCCCGAATCACCCAAAACCCGATCCGAACACACGTCCAAGTATAAAATTATCATACGAACCTATTGTAACATTCAAATATCGGTTCCGAGTTTGTTTACTAAAAAATGTTGACTCAAGTCAAACTTGGCTATCTTAGGCCACTATTAAGGAACTAAGTGTTTCGATTTGAACCGAACCCTTTCAAACCTAAATCAACCATTCCCAACTATCATAAAACAGTAAAAGTACATATGGAGAGTCTTAATAAGGGTAACAGGGATCTAGAAAGTAAAGCGATTGGTCGGGTCGCTATAGTTGCCTTTGATGATATCAGATTCGCATTGTTGTTCCGCAACTTGGAGTAGGTTCATTTTGTTGAATGGGACTTTTGTGAAAATTTTGATGGTGATACAAAGTGTTTAGGCATGAATTGGATGCTTGGTTGGAAATTAGGAAGTTCTTGAGCTTAAAAAAAATGCAATGTGTGGTTTTCCTTTGATCCATTGTGGTTATGATAGAATATGTATTTGAAGGTATTGGATAAGTCCAATTAGTGTTTATGGACTTGGTGGTATGTTGATATGAGATCCCAGGTGGCTCGAGTGAGTTTAGGACCATCCAGAGCATTATCGGTATTGTAGAATTTTGTTGGTGCCAAGTTCTTCATTCTGATCGCGGGCATGCATCCCGTTCACCAAATGTTATTTTGGTAATGGGAAGATTTACTCTTCGCATTCGAGAAGAAGGAGTTGGAAGCTGGAAGTTGGCCTTTACGCGAAGGAGGGGCCGCATTCTCGTAGAAGGCTGGGCAGGAGGCATCGCATTTGCAGAGGGGGTTCCATGTTTGTAAAGGGTAGAAGCTTTATATGCTTCGCAAATGCGAGGCATGTGCCTCATTCACAAAGAGTACCCTTGGGCAGACTATTTTAAGTTGAAAATTCGGGATTTCACCCATTCTTTCATATTTTGAATCCTAGATTTCGAAAGGAGAAGATTTTGAAGAGCACTTTCACTACTTTGGGGGTAACGATTTTCCACTTGGATTTGACTTTATATCTCATTATCTCATGGATTTATAAACCTAGAACTTGATTTTAAAAGGGAAAAGTTGGAAGTTTTATACTTGATTTTGGAAAGTGAATAATTGAAAATTGAACCCCGATTCAGGGTCGATTTGGATGAGAGTTGTATATTTGGACTCGTATTCGAATGGATAGTCGGGATTTATTAGTTTTATTGTGTTCCGAAAAGTAGGCTAGGGTTGACATTTTGGTTGATTTTGTATAATTGATAAAATATCGAGTCTTTATGCTCTACGATTATTTTCTTTAGCATTATTTGACACTATGGAGTGTTATTTGACCAGAATTGAGACATTTGAAGACCGATTTGGAGGGAAGGCATTCTTGGGGTATTGATTTTGCTTGTTTGAGGTAAGTATATTACCTATCTTTTATTTGAGATACTAGTTGCTTGAAATTTTGATGATGGCTATATGTTAAGAGTGACGTACATGTGGGGGGACGAGCATGTGTGTGCACCGATTTTTATTCATTTTTGGGGTAGTCTTTAGGCTATATTATGTCTTGTTTTGGATTATGCTTTGTGATATCATGCTTCATATGTTTGTAAGACTATGTGAACTTCCTGAATCATGCCAGAGATCATGTGTAGGTTAATTCCTGTTCAAACATGATATTCATTATTTTTATGGCATATCCGCCTAATCTGAGTTGTAGTAGTACGCTTTGCATACGCGTACACTTTAGCATGCTATTTTTCCTTAGTGCATGAATATGTTATTTGATATCTATTGTTCATATACATGTATTCTTATGTATGTTTTCTATGTGATGGATTGGATTAACACCACGTGAGCGTCCGTGGGGGTTGAGTTATCATAGCACGTGAGTGATCCGTGCAATTGTTATGTTATGACATATGAGTTGTTCATGTTGTGCCCCTAGGATCAACCTCTCATGTTATCTCTTAATGAAGTACACGCGGTATATGGAAAACTGATCAGTATTTGATTTTTGCGTATTATCTCTATATGCAAACACCTTAGGTGTATATATAAGATTTTATCATATATTTTCTATATAGGCTTGCTCCGGAATGTATACATGCCTATTTATGCATATCTTCTCTATATGTTGCTTTGACTGAAGAATAAAATCATGGTACATATTTTTTCTATATGTTAACTTGTTCACTTTGACTTGATTATTTATGCATATCTTCTCTATGTGCACTGTTGATGTTTTATTGATATTAGATGCACATCTTCTCTGTATTCTGAGATATTACACTGTTACAAGACTTGTGTCTTTTTCAGGTGCACTAATTAATTATACCGGTAATTCATGCTTAGATATTGGTACAGTTGTTGTGTACTTGCATATTTATGAACTAAACATGTTATTAAGTGAGTATCATTGGTAATTCTTGCCACTACCTCTCTGAATTTAGTCTTGATACTTACTGAGTACATGAGGTTAATTTTACTCATACTACACTTAGTACTTAATTGTGTAGATTCAGGAGTCAGGCCCAGTTGAGAATGAGCACTATTATAGTTGCACTTGAGACCCGAGGTAGAGTTGCTTCCTGATTGTAGTCCATGGTGTCTCATTATATTTCAGACTTGTATTGGTATATTAGAGCTCATGATATATTGCTACCAATTTCTGGGGATTGGTTGTAATGTTTCGGTACTATTTATGCTTATTTGACTTTCAGATTCATTTATTCTTTCTTTACTATTATTATTGATGATTGGATTGCCTAGCATGTGAGGTTAGGTGTCGTTACGGTCGATAATGATTTTGGGTCATGATAAGCTCGTATTAGAGCCAGGTTGTTTAGGTCTCACAAGTCATGAGCAAGTCTAGTAGAGTCTTGCGGATAGATACAGAGACGTTTGTACTTATCTTCAAGAGGCTACAGAGCTATTAGGAAAACTTCTCTTTCCTTCATTCTCTATCATGCAGATTTTTTGTCCCAAAGTTCGAATCTTTGCTCTTCTATTTAGATGGTGAAGACACGTTCTTTTGGGACAGCTGAGCAGGCGCCAGTACCTCACACCACTTGCCTTCATTCAAACTAATAATGTACCGCTATCATATTCGCTTCATGGAATGAAGCATATCCAATAAGATGAGCTTCATGATTTTTCATCAAACATATATTAATTTGTTTCAGACATCATTATACCATTAATATGGCACATATAGACTCCAACCCAATGTATTACACATGTAAAAGGCATGTTAGACCATAATTTGTTGGGATTTGAACCCCATATCATATCATCACGGTGCATCAGGACTTAGACCTCGATGTCTTACCCTCGTGATACGATGATATTTGAACCCATTGTCTTATCCTTAATAAATAACGTAATAGCCAAAGTGCACTAGGAATCACCCAAAGCTTTAAAATTGTTATCACTTCATGGTTAGATCAATATGTAATGGGCGAGTTACAAATTTTATTATAAAGTGATGTAATATGCATAAGAGTTGTTTGTAAGGCAATGTTTAGTAACAACATCAGTGATCAAACTACATGCGACAAACCGTATATAATCGACATAGTAGGACATAAATACAAAACTCTCCAGCACTGATTCAGAACAGCTATGGTCTATAACAGCCTAATCGATGGACAACTTTGAATTTTTTTTATAACAAAGTTAGTATGCCCTTCCGAACATAGAAACTAAGAAAAATCTGCCCTTTTTTATTAGTATTACTTTATGCACATGTTTTATAGAATCCAAAGCATGATTTAAAAAAATTAAATTGGCATTACTAATATTACTGCAATTATATAATGTATCTCACTAGCCAAAACAAAGTAAAATTAACTGAAAACATACCTCATTCTCTATTCATGCAATAATAAAATGAACATTGCATACTAAATATTCCAAAGTTGAATGCGATGAGGACTTATAGATAACTAAATACTGGCGAAGCAAAGATATTAGAAAACTTAAATTTCATTAAGCTTATGCCTCTTAAATCATTAATGTGCTGAATTCTTTATAATAAAATCGAAAACAAAAGAAAGCTACTCCACTAATATAATGCTACGTATGTTCCAAGTCAGAATACTCTAGTTTATTATTTCCCACTTATATTCATGACTAGTTCAACACATTAATGCAAGGAAATGTTAGTAGATGAAGAATTAATTAATTAATGAGAAAGATTATTGTATAAGATAAAATTAACATATGACAGGTGGATGTTTGTCAAGTGAACATGTGGCGGTAAAGATACAAGAAATTGAGTCAGCAAATAGTTGACACCGAAGCCAAACATGTGATCGGTGTTGTATGAGTTGCGAAGACATCACAACCAGAGAGAAGAATTTGAAAGCAAAATACTGATTGAAGAAGGCAATATTAAAGGAGCAGTCATTATGGAGAATCCTAGCATTTACACTCAATCATTATGCAACCATCAAGAGGGGTCTTTATTGTAATGACCCGACCGGTCGTTTTTAGCATTTGAATGCAATTCAGTGGTTTAAGGTCCTGAGTAGCTTCAAATGGTGTGTTATGATATGCGTGTGTCGTTGGTTTTGGTTTTCGAGTGATTCGGATCTTATTCGGAAGAATGATTCTCCTTTTAGAAGCTTTAAGTTGAAAGAATTTACCAAGTTTGACGTTTTCTATATTTGACCTTGGATCAAAGTTTAGACGGGTCGCTTAGGCTCGGATGGTGATTTTGGACTTGGGCGTATGCCCAGATTTGTATTTGGAAGCTTCTAGAAGGTTTTGGTCCATACTTGGCAAATGTTGGAAATTTGAAGGTTTAAAACTTCCCAAAGTTTGACCACGATTTGACTTTGTGACTATCGGGTTGGATTTTAGTTTCAGGACTTGGAATAGGTCTCTTTTCTATTTGAAACTTTTCTGCAGAATTTGGTGTCATTCAGAGTGAGTTTGATAGGATTCGGACGCTTGGTTGCAATTCTAGAGATTGTTGAGCTTTTTTTTTGGAAATCATGCGTTTGGATATCTGATTCGTGGCTCTGGATGTTATTTTAATGGTTTGATTGCGGGAGCGAGTTCGTATTATAAATTTAGACTTGTGTTAATGTTTGGTGTGGAGCTCTGAGGGCTCGGATGAGTATTGGACGCGTTTCCCAGAGATTGTAGAAGGTTCAACTATAACTAGTGCTCTCTCGCGTTTGCAGGGTTTTCATCGCATTTGCGATTTTGGGCTGCTGGGAAGGGACCTCTCTTTTGCGAAGAAATCATCGGTTTTGCGAAGCCTGGCAATGCGCTTTTGTGAGCAAGTTGTCGCTTTTGCGATGACTAGTGATCTTCGCATTTGCGAAGAATTTCGTCGCAAGTGCGACTTCAACAGTGCTTCTCAAGATTTTCTTTTGCAGACATTTGTTCGCTTCTGCAGATTTCGCAAAGGTCGCAAATGAAACATATGCATCTTGTTTATAGCTGAGTATTTTAGGACTTAGCTTCATTTTACCATATTTTGAACCCTAGACTCGGTGAGAGACGATTTTGTGGAGAGATTTTCATACCAAACTATTGGGTGAGTGATTTTGATCAAATGCCATCTATATTTCATGATTATATTTTAGATTTAACATCAAATTTATGAGAATCAAGAAGGATATTGGGAAAAAAATTGTCAAAGATTTGAAAAATGAAGATTCAATTTTGAGAGTCGATTTGGGCTCGGATTTGAAAATAAAATACATATATAGACTCGTGGGGTTATGGGTAGTTGGAATCTACCCCTAGACTTGGGTTTTGACCTGGCAAGTCTGGGGGTTGACTTTTGTTGACTTTTTAGAAAATGTGTAAAGATCATAGTTTTATCTATTGTAATTAATTTCTCTTGTACTATTTGATATTATTAGGTCATTTTGGTAAGATTTGAGCTGTGTGGAAGCGAGTTTTAAAGAGGAAGCTATCTTTGAGTGTTGATATAACCTAATTGAGGTAAGTATCTTATCTAACTTTGTGGGAGGGGGGGGGACTACCCCTTAGGATTTGGATTGATTGTGCTATTTGTGTTATGTGGTAGACGTGTACACTAGGTGGCGAGTGTATACACGGGATATATGTGGTATTTGAAAGGGTTACGTTATTTAGACTATTTCTATTCCTTTAATTGAATTGTCATAACGAGTTATATATTTTTAATGTTAATCTACTCTTACATGATTTATTAGATATTTTTAGCACTTGTTCTACCCCTTACTTGTTATACTTGCTCTCATATGCTTTAGTAGAAGTTCTTACTTTCCTTTTTGTCTTGTTACCTCTTTAAAGTTGAATTACTTTTACTTGAAGTTTTTATTTCATGGAATATCTTCTTGTTGAGTCTTTGGTGTTGAAGTTGTAAAGTCGCTATTATATTGAGGTGAAGTTGTTAATTGTTGAGATATCTTCCCTTGTTGATCAATTCTCATTCATTTTGTTATTGTTGAGATTCTTGTACACATTATGGTTGAGCCATGGCTATTTGTTGTGGAAATATTGGTATCGTTGACTTTTTGGCAAGTTGTGGAATATGGGAACTTGTGGTGCGAGTTGTGATTTTGTTATGATATTGATACGCATGCGGTGATATGGGGCTAGGAGTTGATATGCATGAGATGAGATAAGGTGGGCTTGATACATGTGTTGCTAGCAGGGGAACTACTTGAAGCCACGCAGTGAGATAAGGTGGGCTAAAACACGTGTGGCTTTTTCGAGAAAAATAATTTTCAAAATTAAATGTAAGGCTCATGACGTGATATAAGGAAAGATTCTGATTATGATTTGTGAGATGTGATTTCAAGGCGGTATATCAGCTTTGATTGTTGTTGTACATTCTATGTTGAAACATCTTTTTGATTTGAACGATTATTGTTCTTCCTTCAATCAGTAATCCGCATTTTGATGGTGTTTGGGTATTCATAGTTATCTTGGTGTTGGAATGATTGTGGCTTCTTGTGTGATTAATGCATTCTACGTGATTTGTTGTATTGCATTAACATACCAATTTGTGCCTCTGTTATAACTTGGTAAATTGATTGTTAATGTGAATTTATTGCGTAGAATCATTATATCATATTCTGTTGAGTTGTTGGTATCATAACGATTTAAATAAATGAATTATTGACATGCTTTTATTCTATGTGTCTCTTAAGACATAACTCGTTATCTTACTCGATGCCTTGTTATTTTAAATGGTTATTGCCCTTTTACTATAATTATGTTCTCAAATAACTCAACACCTTGTTGATTGTTACCTTACTTAAAATTGTTATCATGTTTTTCTTTTAACAAATTCTATAATTAATTCGTTAATTTACTAATGTTTTTCTTTCTATAAATATGACCATTTTACTCAATTTTATTGATTTCTAAACTAAACCCATATGATACTCTATTTTGTATAAAATATATATTTTTTTTCAATTTAATTGATTTTTAAAATAAACTCATTATTTCATTTGACGCCTTACTTTATTGAAGATCGTTATTATGCTTTATGGTGTTTAAATATAATTATTAATCATTTTAATTGATATTTGCTACAGTTGGGAATGTACATGGTAGCACGTGAGCTTTATCGTGTGAAGGTAATTGTTATCATGGGCACGAGGTGTCATACGTGTAAGATTTAGAAATTATGGTCCATGATTTGTGATTTACGAAGTGTGGTCTTATTTTAAGCTCATGCATTGGGGACGATTTGATTATTTGAGTTGTCATTTGTTCCTCCTTATTTGAGTTCATTCATATCTTATTAGTGTTCTGATTATGTTGCTTCTCTGCTACCCGTTTTCTACTTGTTGTCATTTGTTTTTCTATTAATTCATTGTTGATTGTAAATTACTGGTCTTTCCTCCGTTGGCCTTACATTGATATTCTTTTTGGTGTTAGCTTCATGTACATCTTGTACAGGTTTCTATATCTACTAGGTATCTTTACCTGGCCTCGTCACTACTCTACCGAGGTTAGGCTTGATACTTACTGGGTATCATTGTGGTGTCCTCATGTTACGCTTCTTCACATTGTTTTGTGCACATCCAGGTATATCTTCCCGTGCTGGAAGCTAGTGATTGATTGATTAGTTGCTTACCGGGGACTTTAAGGTTTACCTGCTCGACGTCCGTAGGCCTCGGAGTCACCTTCCATCATTTTCTTATTACTGTTATTCCCTTTATCAGACAGTGTTGTAGTAGAAGTTTTAGAATATTCTGTAGAGCTTCTCACTCAGTTTCACTAGTTTTGAGAAATATGTTGTTGATGTTCTATTTTTGGTATTAATATGAGCTTATCGGTTTTATTATCTCAGTTTATTATTTCTGTTAAGCTCTTATTAAATGTTAGGCTTACCTAGTCTTATATGCTAGGTTCCATCACGACATTCTAAGGTGGGAAATTGGGATCGTGACAAGTTTGTATCAGAGCTCTAGGTTCATAGGTGCTATGAGTCATAAGAAAGTTTAGTAGAGTCTTGCAGATCGGTGCGGAGGCATCTATACTTATCTTCGAGAGGCTACGTAACTATTAAGAAATTTCATTCCTTATCGTGCGACACTGCTTCATCTTTAAGAATATATCTTATATTCCTTTACATCCACTCGTATATGATGTTGCGCACTCGATATCATCTATGTTCTGACTGTTTGTAATGTTGTGTATGGGCTATAAGGGTGCCATGGATGCTCGATCATTGTCTCGAGGTGTTGTCCAGACTGAGAACGCAGACGTGTTGGTAGATCTTCAGTTGTTTAAGTGTGGGATGCAATGAGTTCTTGTATCTGATTGGTGTTGTACGAGCTTATGAAGGTTGGTATTGTTTATCATTGGATGTTGTGTCCTATGACTTCACTCCAAGTGGGGAAGTCTACTATTAACGATCGATTTCTTGGTCAACCTTGGTTTGAGGTATGCATGTGGAATTGAAGGGTTCCCCCGAATCGTATATGAGTAAGGCCTTAGATTTGCATGGGATGGTACTGGAACTTGCGGTATATCTGTATCGTTTATAAATCTACTTTCCAGTATCAGAGACGTTAGAGAAATATCTTCAGATTCACAGAAGGTTTCTTCAGAATAGGTATTTCCATTGCAGCATTGTTGGGTGCTTCAGAGGAAATACAACGGTTTATAGGCTTTCAGACGACGTGGTTCGTGTTAGGATCTCCCGCAGTGAGCTTTGATTTAGGATCATTATGTACCGATAAGGAGAAATGTTAACTTGAAGACGAGTTGAGGAAAATTCAAAGAAATGGGTTAGCTTGGTGGTGTTGGGTCAACATGGTAACAAAGGTAACTGGTTCTTTTGGTGTGGTAATGCTTCACTAGCATTTTATGGGAATACTCTTGGATTTGACAGCTTGCGTGACTTGGTTAAATTGGGGAAGTTCAGCTCTGATGGCTTGGTGGTGTACGGACGGGTCTCGAAGAGTTCTTGATAGTGTCGACCACGGCTTGAGCTAGTTGTCTACTACCGGCATATGGGGCATGTTGCATGTTACGATTTTTGCCTGGATGGGGTCATGAGTTCTATACATCATGGTCGATTTCAGATGTTTAGAAGAATGCTAGCATTATTTGATACCACCTAAGAAGGGTGTGCATTGTGTTTCGACTTGTTGATGCCTAACTGGTATTATGGTGATCCCCTGGTTGATCGACTACTGATGTCTAGATTTTACTTTGTGGCACGAAAGAATTATGGATAATTTTTCATGGGCTGACCATATGTGATGAATATGTTAGTCATTTGAGTAGTGTAGTTGGGATTGGATATGGAGATTCTGGCATTCTAAGGAACAAAAAACTAAGAAGTTTCTTAGAGGCAGCTTATCCCATGGTTGCGGATGGTAAAGGTATGCTAACAAGTTGGCGACTGATGATATGTGCTATAGATATGTTATTGTGGTCTTTTCGGAGGCTATCCACCTATTTCGGAAGGATCGAAATTGATTTGGAGGCCACTGGTAGGCCTAATAAGAATGTGTATTCTACACCTGGTCAGACTTGTTTACTCAGCACAATTATTGTAGCAGGTGGAGTCATCAGTTAGAGTTGACCTTATTCGTGTTCTGAAGTGTTCTATGTGTTACTCTTCTATGCCACGACGGGTTGTAAGACTGTTGATATTTGCATGTGATACGGTATTGTTTGGGCTTTGTAGCGAAATTCGAGCGAGATATCTCTTGGGGTGCCAAATGGGTGATTGCGCCTTTGTTATCGTCTTCTTGTTTGTGGTATATATGTAGTAATATCTGTTTCTCCATGGTTATGATCATGCGCCTTACGTGTTTGTTGAATATTACGCATATGGTTATTGATTGTGAGCCTAGTGCCTCGAGGTAGTCCATGTGGACCGGTGTTTGGATCGGGCCATGCATCGCAGCGACGCTATGTTGGGATATAATACTATGTGCTCATTTTTTGTGTCTTCTCCCTTGAGAGATAGGTTCATATCATTGCACTTCGTGGTGGTATCTGATGAACCGCATGGAGTTTCTCTCATTTGATTCTCTTTTCATCATTTGGGTACATCTGGATTGTTGCTTGTTTAGTGAACGGATTGCACGGTACGTGGCTTTGAGTGGTATTGGTGTGGCATGTTGCAGAGTAGCTTATATTTGGTGAGATGAGGTTATTGGACCTGGAACGAGTACTATCAGATTTGATTCTAGTATGTTTGGAAAAATAGTATCATTTTCTCGGCTTAGAATTTGTTAATGGTTCTTATCGGGCGAGAGAGCTCCACGACTTGTTGGTATGATGAGTGGCTATGAACTTATGTGTGTATCCTTCATCATGGTAGTGTGCGAAGGTTTAGAATAAGGTTTTATTTGAGATGAGATTGGTTACTGGTACCGAGCTTGCTATTGAGCAGCTATTGCACTCGGAAGTTATTTCTACGAGTATCTTAGTTATGTAGTATATCATGAGGTTATATGGGGTTATGATTATGGATTTACTTGGATTATTCAAACTTATACAATGTATAGATGCGGGAATCAGGTCTTGTAATGGATTTCGAATATTTGAAAATTTTGACTCTAAGGTTTATGGTCTAAGGTTGCAGTAGAGATCTTCAGCTAGGTTGTGTTGTCAGGATTATATGGATTGGGATGACGTGGTATAACCCACGGGTAGGTGCACGAGGAGGTTATACAATGATTTTATGGCTTTGGGATGGCTCTTGGCACGTTCGAGGACGAACGTGTAGTGGGGGAGAATGTAACGACCTGGCTAGTTGTTTTGAGAATTTGAATGCAATTTGGTTTAAGGTCCTGAGTAGATTCGTATGGTGTGTTACGACCTGCGTGTGTCATTGGTTTTGGTTTTCGAGTGATTCAGAGCTTATTCGGAAGAATGATTCTAATTTTAGCAGTTTTTTGAGTTGGAAGAGTTGACCAAGTTTGACTTTTTACATATTTGACCTTAGATCGGACTTTCGACGGTTCCGTTAGGTTCATATGGTGATTTTGGAATTGGGCGTATGCCCGGATTTGCAATTGGAAGCTTCTAGAAGGTTTTGGTCATAATTGGCGAAAGTTATAAATTTCAAGGTTTAAAACCTTCCTAAGTTTGACCATGATTTTTCTTTATGACTATCGAGTTCAGATTTTGGTTTTGGGAATTAGAATAGGTCCGGTTTTCTAAATGGAACTTGTCTACAAAATTTGGTGTCATTCTGAGTGGGTTTGATAGGATTCAGATGCTTGGTTTCGGAAAGTTCTTGAGTTTTCTTTTGGAAATCATGTGTTTTGATGTCTGATTCGTGGTTCTAGATGTAATTTTGATGGTTTGATTGCACGAGTGAGTTGCTATTATGTTTTTAGACTTGTGTTGATGTTTGGTGTGGAGCTCTCAGGGCTCGGATGAGTTTTGGACGCGTTCCGGAGACGTTGTAGAAGGTTCAGCTCTAACTGGTGCTCTATTCTCGCATTTGCGAAGTTTTCATCGCATTTGCGATGTTGGGCTGCTGGGAAGCGACCTCCCTTTTGTGAGGAAATCTGCGCTTTTGCGAAGCCTGGCAGTGCCCTTTTGCGATCAAGTTGTCGCTTTTGCGATGACTATTGATCTTTGCATTTGCGAAGAATTTTGTCGCAAATGAGACTTCAACAGTGTTTCTTAGGGTTCTCTTTTGCGGACATTTGCTAACTTTTGCAAGGCTCATATTTGCAAACCCCAGGTCGCAAATGCGACATCTGCAACTTGTTTATAACTAAGTATTTTGGGACTTAGCTTCATTTTACCATATTTTGAACCCTAGATTCGGTGGAGGCAATTTTATGGAGAGATTTTCATACTAAACTATTGGGTAAGTGATTTTGATCAAATTCCAACTATATTTCATGATTATATCTTAGATTTAACATCAAATTTACTAGAATCAAGAGGAAAATTGGGGAAATTCTTATCAAAGTTTTGAAAAATGAAGATTCGAGTTTTGAGAGTAAATTAGGACTCAGATTTGAAAACAAAACACATATATGGACTCGGGGGGTTATGGGTAGTCAGAATATACCCTTGGACCCGGGTTTTGACCAGGTTGGCCGGGGATTGCCTTTTGTTGGCTTTTTGGAAAATGTGTAAAGATCACAGCTTTATCTATTGTAATTAGTTTCTCTTGCACTATTTGATGTTATTAAGTCGTTTTGGTTATATTTGAGCCGTGTGAAGGTGAGTTTTAAAAAGAAAGCTATCTTTGAGTGTTGATTTGGCCTAATTAAGGTAAGTATCTTGCCTATCTTTAACGGGGTAACTACCCCTTAGGATTTGGGTTTATTATGCTATTTGTGTTATGTGGAAGACGTGTACACGAGGTGACGAGTGTGTACACGGGCTATATGTGGTATTTGATCGGGTTAGGTTATTTAGGCCTCATTTGTTTTTTTTAAGATTAAGACGTCTGAATCAGAATACACATCTGAATATTAAGATGTGTATCAAGATTAAGACATCTGAATCTGAATACACATGTGAATATATTAAGATGTGTATCAAGATCTGAATAGAAATAATTAAGACTGTTTGATTTTTAACATCTGAATGTATAAAATTTATCTTTATCTGAAAATTAATTAACATAAAATTCAAGTGAAATATTCTATCAATAAAATATATAATTTTTTAAAATATGATAGTTGTTGGTGGTGATGGCTAACGGGTGAATGCCGACTAGAGGCGTTGATTGGTGGTAGTTTTGGTTGATGATGGTGGTTCATGCTAGTAGCTAGTAGTGATTGGTAGTGGTGGCAATTATGATTGAGGATGGTGGTGGTGGTTGGTAATAGTTAATAATGGCGGGTGGTGGTGGTAGTTGTGACTGAGGAAGGTGGTGGGTGGGTGGTGGTAGGTTATAATGATGGGTAGTGCCGATTGTGGTTGTTGATGGTGATGGGGTGGTCAGTTGAGGTGGATGAGTGTTGATTGTGGATGAAAATGATGGTGGTCGGAGTGGTGGGAATAATGGGTGGTGATGGTCGATAATGGCGGCGGCTATGATTGAGGATGATGGTGGCGTAGTAGTAGTGGAGGTGGTGGTGGTGGGGTAGTGATGGTGGTTAAGTATGGCGGTGATGGAGGCATGGTGGTAGTTTATAATGATAAGCGGTGGCGGCAGTTAATAATGAATATGTGACAACATCTTAATGAAATCAAGTCTCTGTTATAGATCTTAATCATACAGACCTATTCAGACCCATTAAGTGGTTGTGAAGTAAAAAAAAAACTTAATGATTAAGATCTGAACAATCAAGATTCAGACTTTAAAAACAAACACACTTAATGTCTGAGATCTGAATGATTAAGATTCAGACCTTTACTAAGTGCAAACAAATGAGGCCTTAGACTCTTTCCATGCCTTTAGTTGAATTGTCATAATGTATTATATCTTTCATTGTTAATCTACTCTCACATGTGTTAATCTACTATTACATGTTTTATTTGACGTTGTTGGAACTTCTTCTACCTCTTACTTATTATACTTGCTCTCATATGCTTTAGTAGAAGTTGTTACTTTATTTGTTGTCTTGTTACCTCTTTAATTGTTAAATTGCTTTTACTTGAAGTTGTTATTTCGTGGAATATCTTCTTGTTGAGTCTTTGGTGTTGAAGTTGTAAAGTCGTTATTACATTGAGGTGAAGTTGTTAATTGTTGAGATATCTTCCCTTATTGAGCAATTCTCATTCATTTTGTTATTGTTGAGATTCGTGTACACATTGTGGTTGAGTCGTGGCCATTTGTTGTGGAAACTTTGGTATTGTTGACTTTTGGCAAGTTGTGGCAAATGAGCACTTGTGGTGCGAGTTTTGAACTGTTGTGATATTGATACGCATGCGGTGGTACATGTCTAGGGGTTGATATGCATGCGATGAGATAAGGTGAGCTTGATACATGTGTTGTTAGCAGGGGAACTACTTGAAGCCACGCAGTGAGATAAGCTGGGCTAAAACACGTGTGACTTTTTTGGGAAAAGTAATTTTCAAAATTAAATGTAAGGCTCATGTCATGATATAAGGAAAGCTTATGATTATGATTTGTGAAATGTGATTTCGAGGCGGTACATCGGCTGTAATTCTTCTTGTACATTCTATGTTGGAATATATTTTTGATTTGAACGGTTATTGTTCTTCCTTTAATCATTAATCCGCATTTTGTTTGTTTTTGGGTATTCATAGTTATCTTGGTGTTGGAACAATTATGGTTTCTTGTGTGAGTAATGCATTCTACGTGATTTGTTGTATTGCTTTAACATACCAATTTGTGCCTCCGTTATAACTTGGTAAATTGATTGTTAATGTGAATTTAATAGCGTAGAGTCATTATATCATATCCCATTGAGTTGTTGGTAGCATAACGGTCTAAATAAAAAAATTATTGACATGCTTTATTCTATGTGTCATTTAAGATAGAACTCGTTATCTCAATCAGTGCCTTATTATTTTAAATGGTTATCGCCCTTTTACTATAATTCGGTTCTCAAATTATACTCAAACACCTTTTTGATTGTTACCTTACTTAAGATTGTTATCACGTTTTTCTTTTAATAAATTCTACATTTAATTCGTTAATTACTAATATTGCGTTTTGTTAAATATGACATTTTTACTCAATTTTATTGATTTCTAAACTAAACCCATATAATACCTATTTTATATAAATTGTATTTTATTTTACTTTAATTGACTTCTAAAATAAACTCATTATTTCATTTGACGTCGTACTTTGTTCAAGATCGTTATTATGCTTTATGGTGTTTAAATATAATTCTCGATCATTTTAATTGATATTTGCTATGGTTGCAATGTACATGGTAGCACGTTGGCTTTACCGTGCGAAGGTAATTATTGTTGTGGGTACGAGGCACTATACATTTTTGGAAATTGTGGTCCATAATTTGTGATTTACGAGGTGTGATACCTCGGAGTAATTATTGTTTTAAGCTCATGTGTTGGAGACGATTTGATTATTTGAGTTGTCATTTGTTCCTTCTTATTTGATTTCATTCATATCTCATCGGTGTTCTGATTATGTTGCTTCTCTATTATCCATTTACTATTTTCTGCCATTTATGTTTCTATTATTCCATTATTTATATTAAATCATTGATCTTTCCCCCATTGGCCTACATTGATATTCTTTTCATTGTTAGCTTCATGTACACCTTGTATAGGTTTCTATGTCTAGTAGGTGTCTTGACCTGGCCTCGTCACTACTCTACCGAAGTTAGGCGTGATACTTACTGGGTACCGTTATGGTGTACGCATGCTACACTTCTGCACATTTTTTTGTGCACATCCAAGTACGCCTGCTGGTGCTGGACACTAGTGATTGATTGATTAGCTGCTTACTGGAGACTTCAAGGTATACCTGCTCGACGTCCGCATGCCACGGAGTCACTTTCTGTTATCTTCTCATTACTTTTATTCCCTTTATCAGACAGTGTTGTAGTAGAGGTTCTAGAATATTCTGTAGAGCTTATGGCTCAGTTCCACCGATTTTCAGAATTATGTTGTTAATGTTCTATTTTGGGAATTAATATGAGCTTATTAGTTTTATTTTAGTATCTCGGTTGGTTATTTCTGTTAAGCTATTGTTAAATGTTAGGCTTACCTAGTCTTAGAGACTAGGTTCCATCACGACATCCTAAGGTGATAAATGGGGGTCGTGACATTTAGTCACCTTAAAGAGGAGTTTGGTATGGGAATCCCGTCTCCCATAATTTGGCTATAATAGAGAAATTTGTACTCATTGAAGGTCACGAAATACTTGTACAAAAAAGAAATATTATTTTCTTATTCTATTAAAAATCATTTTGCTAAGCACTTTGTTCTTGATATTATTCTTGCTTCCGGAGAAGTTCAATTCAAGGCCAGGCTCGTATTTTCTTCAATTATTCTTATTTGTATTACTTTTTCTCTTCATTACTTTATATTCACTGATCAATGTGATTCACTTGTCTATAAACCACGTAACAAATTTAACTATGATATTTTACGCGTAAACATTTTGGCGTCCACCGTGGGGCATAGACATTTGTGGTATTACTTTGATCCATTCATCACTTTAAAGTTGTTCTTGTAACGACCCGATCGGTCGTTTTGCGTTATCGGACCCCGTTCCACTAAATAAAACTTCCCATAGCGGCTTATTGTGATGTTGACTTGCGGGGACTGGTGGTTCAGGATTCGAAAGTGTTTAGAGTACTATAGGAACACTTGGTTCCTTAAGGTTGGCCTTTAAGACCAAAGTTTTACTTCGGTCAACATTTTGAGTAAACGACCTCGGAATTGAGTTTCGACAATTTCGGTAGCTTCGTATGATGATTTCAGACTTGGGCGTATGTTCGGAATGAGTTTTGGGTGAACCGGGGGCATTTCGGCGCCCAATATCGAAATTTGAGTTTCCTTAAGTTTGAAATTTGGTTGGGAATGTGTTTTTGTGTTATTGAGGTCTGAACGGAATTCCGAGACTGGGAATAGTTCCATGATGTCAATTATGACTTTCTTGCAAAATTTGGTATCATTCCGAGTAGTATAGGTCGGTCGGCGCATTGAAAGCGAATTCTAGAACTTTAAGTTCAAAGTTTGATTCAATTTGGTTTTGGGGTCGAATTCTTAGTTTCATTGTTGTTTCACGTTCTGAAAATTTGAGCAAGTCCGTATCATGAATACAGACCTTCCAGTGCCTTTGGACGGGGTCCCAAGGGGCTCGGGTGAGTTTCAGACCCCTCAGAGTTAAATTCAAAAAACAGAATTTCTGTGTCTGGTTTCCTTCTATGCGTTCGCGGTTGCTCTGCCGCGTCCGCATAGAAGGATCTGGGCATGGGTGAAAACTTTCCCTATGTGTTCGCATAGGTGCTCCGTGTTCGCATAGGGTAGGGCATTGGGCCAGACCAGCTTAGCCCTTACTCAGTGCGATCGCACCCCCCCCCCCAGCCGCATTCATGTAGGTCAAGCCAAGCTAGCCTCCGCGTTCGCGAAGACCTCTCCGCATTCGCATAGAAGGCCTCATCAGGCCCTGGCCATTTGTTCATCGTGAACGCACTGCCCCTGATGTGTTCGCATAGAAGGGGCAGCTGGGCAGCGTGTCTTTATACACGGGATTTAATTCATTTCCTTATCTTCTTCTTCTTCCTTGGGACGATTTCCTCCATTGAAGAGGGGCAAACGACCTAGTTATTGAAGGTAAGTAAATTCTACTCTAATATTAGCTTCTTGCATGGATTACAAGCTAAATTAACTGCCTAAATTAGTGAAAACTAAGAATTTGGGGTAGTAATCTAGGGCTTTTGAAAATGTAGAAAATTGCTATGAAATCGAGTGAAGATCATGTATTAGTGATCCTTAGGCTATGGGTGAGTATTCCCTTCGACAATTTTTGGAATCCGAGTATGCGGGCCCGGGGTTGGATTTTAGGATTTCTTCAAGAATGGCGAATTTGACTTGGTAGTAGGAGGATTTCCATACTTTGAGCATAAATTGATGAATATGTATAACATTTTTCTAGTTTCGAGTCCTCGAGTGTAGAGTTCGGAGTTTCAGGCGCGTTCTTGGTCCGGGGAGTAGATTCGACACGAGGTGAGTCTCTTTTTAACCTTGTAAGGGGGAACTGTCCCCCTAGGTGATTTAAATGCTATATGTGATAACTATGGGGGCTACGTATGTACAAAGTGATGAGAGTCTGTACGTAGCGGCTATTATTGTTATGTCCGGGTAGTTAGGCTTACGCCATGTTTTATGTTTTCCTTGAAATGAATTATATGCTTAGTGAACTAATGTTACATGCGGCTTGTTTTCCTAAGATCATGGAATTTAAGTAATTAAGGAATTTTCACGGAAAGTAATTGATAAATAATAAATGAGTGGATTGTGTGTGCATGTGACCGCTTCGCAATTTACATTTCGCGAGCGGAGTGTTATTTCACCCACTTCATGGGAGCGGGCCGTACGCCACAGCGAGATTGAAGGATATATATATATATTATGGTTCGGGTCGTTCGACCCTCGGCAGTGCACAGTTATGATCATTATGATGGCTCATGTCGGTTGTCCTTATCCTGTATGCGCATGTTAAATGGTTAAGAATTATGTTATAGATTTTGAGTTTTCAGATAAATTTTTAAAGGAAAGAAAAGAATAATGAGGTAGAAATTGTATATTTACTTCTAGTATTTATTTGAATTACTGTTATTTTAAATGCTTACTGCTTTCATCATCCTTGTATGTCCTTTACTGATATTATATCTTGCTAATCATTTTGTTGGACCTTAGTGGGTGTCAAGTCGACCTCTCGTCACTACCTCTTCGAGGTTAGGCGGGATACTCACTGGGTACACATTTATTTATGTACTCATGCTGCACTTCTGTACTTAATTGTATAGGTTCTGAGGCTGGTGCATATGGTTATCAGACCGGAGCTTGACTTCTGTATTAGACGTGCCCGACTTCACGGTGAGCTTCTTCTCCTAACGATCCTCGGCAACACCATGGAGTTTTCTTTTTCTTATTTCCCGTCTATTTCTTTCAGATAGTGGGATTGTATATTATGTTTTGTATATTCTGTTAGTATGCCCGTAGGACTTGTGACACTAGTTCTTGGCACACACGTAGTTGTTATTTTGGTTTACGGGTCTGTATATATATATTGGCGCATTCCTCTTTTTGACTGCTTTTGGTAAAAATGGCTTTCTATCTTTTTCAATTAATGTTTGAACATTAAAAACTTGGCACGTATTGGGATGTTTAACCAAGCATGGGAGAAAACCTTAGTAATTTAAGTGTGGGCTTGCCTAACCCCGGTGTTGGGCGCCATCACGACCTGAGTTAGTATTTTGGGTCGTGACAACATGGTATTAGAGCACTAGGTTCACGTAGGTCTGACAAGTCACGGGAAAACCTAGTAAGTCTTGCGGATCGGTATGGAGACGTCTGTACTTATCTTCGGGAGGCTATAGGGTTTTAGGAAAACCTCTCCTTATTTTAATTCTATCGTGCAGGCAATGGTTTACTAAATTTCATTCTTCTATTCTCTCACAGATGGTGAGGACGCGTGCATCCGATGTTCCAGACCCGGGAGGGGCCGCCACCCCCGTTGTTCGCGGATGTGGCAGAGGACGGGGGAGGGCACCAGCCCGAGGAAGCGGACGAGGGCGTCCCCGAGCTATATTAGTCATACCACCACTAGAGGACCCTACTATAGAGAAGCAGGGTGAGGTACCCCCAGCAGGTCATACTCCAGTGGACTTTATGACGGTGCCAGGATTCCAGGAGATCATGGGCCGTATGATGCGGTTCATGGACACTATGTCCCAGGCTGGTTTATTTCCAGCGGATCCTGCCACATCTCAGGAGGGAGGGGGAGCCCAGACCCCTACTGCCCAGGCTGCAGGCCAGACAGCAGAACTTCATCATACCCCGGGTACACTTCCCGTGGGTGGGGCCCAGCCTGTAGCAGTAGCACCTGAGCCCAGACCAGCTGCGGACGGTGATCTGCTGAAGTTATTGGATAGATGGACTCGGTTGCACCCTACAGTCTTCGGGGGTGAGCGGAGAGAGGATGCCCAGGACTTTATTGATAGGTGCAGGGACAGACTGCAACACATGAGGATACTGGAGTCCCATGGAGTGGACTTCACTACCTTCCAGCTAGAGGGTAGAGCTCGCAGATGGTGGCAATCCTATATTCTCAGCAGGCTAGCAGATTCTCCTCCTATCACCTGGGAGCAGTTCACTCAGATGTTTCTAGACAGGTATATCCCACCCTCTGAGAGGGAAGAGCTGCGATATCAGTTTGAGTAATTGGAGCAGGGACAGATGTCAGTGATAGATTATGAGTCTAGATTTTTAGAGTTGTATCGCCACACACTTATGATATTATCTACTGATGCTGAGAGAGTGCGGAGATTCGTAGCAGGGCTGCACTCCGGTATTATCCCCAACATGACCCGAGAGGTGGAGATGGAGACTACCTATCAGCTGGTGATCGAGATAGCTCGTCGGATTGAGGGCTATCGATTGAGAGGCAGAGAGCAGGGTCAGCAGGACAAGAGGGACAAATTCTCCGGGGATTTCATAGGTGCCCCAGTTAGGGGCAGAGGTCAGTTCAGTAGAGGTCAGCCCAGCAGGCCTCCATATTCAGCACCCCCACCACCTCCCCGAGGTGTTCCAGCGAGGGCTCATTTCAGCGCCATGCCAGAGCGTTCCTACCGCCCTCCAGCCATTCAGAGTTCACCCAGTGGTTATCCTAGTTATCCGAGATTCCCCAGTCCCTACTTCAGTGCTATGCCAGAGAGTGCACATCGCTCTCCGGCCATTCAGGGTTCCTCTTCGGGGCAGCAGACTATGATACCTAGAGGTTGTTATGAGTGTGGGGATCCAGGTCATATGAAGAGGCATTGTCCCAGGTTTTGGGGCAAGGCGGTACAGTAGGATTTTCAGCCTATGGGTCTAGCACCAACTAGGCCACCTAGAGGTAGGGGACAGGTCGGCAGGGGTCGTCCTAGAGGTGGAGGCCAGTCAGAGGGAGGTCAGCCAGCTCCTGTTCATTTTGGCGGGGCTCAGTCTTCCGGTGCTTCAGCTAGATTCTATGTTATCCCGGCCAGATCAGATGCAGTGGCCTCAGATGCCATGATCACAGGTATTATTACAGTATGTGGTAGAGAGGCATTGGTGTTATTTGATCCAGGATCAACTTATTCCTATGTTTCGGTCTTATTTTCTCATTTTCTGGATGTCCACCGTGAGTCCTTGGGTTCTCCTATTTATGTGTCCACTCCCGTGGGTGATTCTATGGTTGTAGACCGGATTTGTCGGTCCTGAGTGATTTCATTTTGTGGGTTCGAGACTCGAGCGGATCTCTTATTTCTCGACATGGTCAATTTCGAGATTTTGGGCATGGATTGGCTATCTCCTTATCATATCGTGCTAGATTGCCATGTCAAGACATTTACTTTAGCCATGCCTGAGTCGCCTAGGCTGGAGTGGAGAGGTTCCTCAGTTATTACAGCCAGTGGGTTATTTCATTCCTAAAGGCTCGACATATGGTTTAGAAGGGTTGTCTGGCCTATTTTGCTTATGTGCGGGACACCACCGCTGAGTCTCCGACGATTGATTCAGTGCCATTTGTTCGAGAGTTTGCTGATGTATTTCCTTCGAACCTTTCGGGCATGCCTCCGGATTGTGATATTGATTTCTGCATTGATTTAGCTTCAGGCACCCAGCCTATATCTATTCCTCCATACCGTATGGCTCCGAAAGAGTTGAAGGAGTTGAAGGAGCATCTTGAGGAGTTGTTAGCTAAGGGTTTCATCAGGCCGAGTGTATCGCCGTGGGGTGCTCCAGTTCTATTTGTAAAGAAGAAGGATGGGTCTATGCGGATGTGTATTGATTATCGCCAGTTGAACAAGGTCACTATTAAGAACAAGTATCCTTTGTCACGCATCGATGATTTGTTTGACCAGTTGCAGGGTGCCCGTGTGTTTTCTAAGATTGATTTGAGATCGGGGTATCATCAGTTAAGGATTCGGGCTTCAGATGTCCCGAAGACTGCTTTTCGTACGAGATATGGCCATTATGAGTTCCCGGTGATGTCCTTTGGCTTGACTAATGCCCCAGCAGCATTCATGGACTTGATGAATAGGGTGTTCAGGCCGTATATTGATTCCTTTGTCATTGTCTTCATTGATGACATTTTGATTTACTCACGTAGTCTGGGGGAGCACGAGCAGCATTTGAGAGTTGTGCTCCAGACTTTGCGAGAACAGAAGTTATATGTTAAATTCTCCAAATGCGAGTTCTGGTTGGATTCGGTGGCATTCTTGGGGCATGTGGTATCCGGAGAGGGTATCAAGGTTGATCCTCAGAAGATCGAGGCAGTTCAGAGTTGGTCGCGTCCTACTTCAGCTACAGAGATCAAGAGCTTTTTGGGCCTAGCGGGCTATTATCACCGATTTGTGGAGGGGTTCTCTTCTATTGTAGCTCCATTGACTAGATTGACTCAGAAGAATGCCCTGTTTTGATGGTCTGACGAGTGTGACGCGAGCTTTCAGAAGCTCAAGACAACATTGACCTCAACACCAGTTCTAGTATTGCCTTCCGGTTCTGGGATGTATACAATATATTGTGATGCTTCACGGGTTGGCTTGGGGTGTGTATTGATGCAGGATGGGAGAGTTATTGTTTATGCTTCGCACCAGCTGAAGGTTCATGAGAATAATTATCCGGTGCACGATTTGGAGTTGGTAGCGATTGTTCATGCTCTTAAGATTTGGAGGCACTACTTGTATGGAGTATCCTGTGAGGTTTATACAGACCACCGTAGCTTTCAACACTTGTTCAAGCAGAAGGATCTTAATTTGAGGCAGCGCAGATGGCTTGAGTTGTTGAAGGATTATGATATCACCATTCTTTATCATCCGGGCAAGGCAAATGTGGTGGCAGATGCTTTGAGCAGGAAGGCAGAGAGTATGGGCAGCTTGTCTTATATTGCAGCAGAGCAGAGACCTCTATCCTTGGACATTTATTCCTTGGCTAATCGCCTGGTGAGATTAGAACTTTCAGAGCCTCGTCGAGTTCTTGCACATGTGGTTGCTCAGTCTTCGTTTTTGGGGGAGATTAAGGCTCGGCAGTATGATGATCCGTGTTTGGCAGAGCTACGGGAGACAGTTGTTCAGGGTAGGGCCAAGGAGGTTACTATTGGCGAGGATGGTGTTCTGAGACTTCAGGGCCGCTTATGTTTTCCTAATGTTGATGGCCTGAGGGAGATGATTCTAGAAGAGGCACACAGTTCTCGGTATTCTATTCATTCTGGTGGTATGAAGATGTATCGTGATTTGAAGCAACATTACTGGTGGAGGCGGATGAAGAGGGACATTGTGGAGTATGTGACTAGGTGTCTTAATTTCCAGCAGGTGAAGTATGAGCACCAGAGGCCAGGAGGCCTACTTCAGCAGATGCCCATTCCCAAGTGGAAATGGGAGCGCATCACTATGGACTTCGTGGTTGGGTTGCCTCGGACCTTTCGGAAGGTTGACGTGGTTTGGTTCATTGTGGATAGATTGACCAAGTCGGCGCATTTCATTCTAGTGGCTACTACTTATACTTCTGAGAGGTTGGCCCAGATCTACATTCGGGAGATAGTCTGGTTGCATGGTGTGCCAGTGTCTATTATATCATACCGAAGTCCTCAGTTCACCTCGCACTTCTGGAGAGCATTGCATAGTGAGATGTGTACCCATATAGACCTCAACACATTCCAGAAAGAAGAGTTACGCGGATCAGAAGGCGCGTGATGTATCATTTATGGAGGGAGATAAGGTTCTGTTGAAAGTCTCGCCGATGAAGAGTATTATGAGGTTCGGGAAGAAGGGCAAGCTGAGCCCAAGGTTTATAGGTCCCTTCGAGGTGTTGAGGCGAGTTGGGGAGGTTACTTATGAGCTAGCCTTACCTCCCAGTTTGTTAGGAGTTCATCCGGTTTTTCATGTATCCATGCTCCGGAGGTACCACGCCGACTTCTCTCACGTGGTTGATTTCAGCACTATTCAGTTGGATGAGAGGTTGGGCTACGAGGAGGAGCCAGTTGCTATTATTGATAGACAGGACCGCCAGTTGAGGTCCAAGAGAGTTTCTGTTGTAATTGTCCAGTGGAAGGGCCAACCAGTCGAGGAGGCAACTTGGGAGTCCGAGGAGGACATGCGGAGCACATACCCACATTCATTCAGCACTTCAGGTATAATTCTAGACCCGTTCGAGGACGAACGTTTATTTAAGAGGTGGAGAATGTAATGACTCAACCGGTCATTTTGCATTATCGGACGCCGTTACTCTAAATGAAACTTCCCATAGCAGCTTATTGTGATTTATGACTTGCGGGGACTGGTGGTTCGGGATTCGGAAGTGTTTAGAGTACTATAGGAACACTTGGTTCCTTAAGGTTGGCCTTTAAGGCCAAAGTTTGACTGTGATCAAAATTTTGAGTAAACAACCTCGGAATCGAGTTTCGACGATTTTGGTAGCTTTGTATGATGATTTCGGACTTGGGCGTATTTTCAGAATGGGTTTTGGATGACCCGGGGGCGTTTCGGCGCCCAATATCGAAATTTGAGTTTCCTTAAGTTTGAAATTTGGTTGGGAACGCATTTTTGTGTTATCGAGGTCTGAACGGAATTTTGAGACAGGTAATAGTTCTGTTATGTCAATTATGAATTGCTTGCAAAATTTGGTATCATTCCGAGTAGTATAGGTCGGTTCGGCGCATTGAAAGCGAATTCTAGAACTTTAAGTTCAAAGTTTGATTCAATTTGGTTTTGGGGTGGAATTCTTAGTTTCGTTGTTGTTTTTCACGTTCCAAAAATTCGAGTGATTCCGTATCATGAATACAGACCTGCTAGTGCCTTTGGACAGGGTCCCGAGGAGCTCAGGTGAGTTTCGGACCCCTCGGAGTTAAATTCAAAAACCAGAATTTCTGTGTCTGGTTTCCTTCTATGCGTTCGCGGTTGCTCTGCCGTGTCCGCATAGAAGGATCTGGGCAGGGTGAAAATTTGTCCTATGCATTTGCATAGGTGCTCCACGTTTTCANTAGGTCTAGCCAAGCTAGCCTCCGCGTTCGCGAAGACCTCTCCGTGTTTGCATAGAAGGCCTCATCAGGCCCTGGCCATTTGTTCATCGCGAACGCACTGCCCCTGATGCGTTCGCATAGAAGGGGCAGCTGCGCAGTGTGTTTTTATACACGGGATTTAATTCATTTCCTTATCTTCTTCTTCTTCCTTGGGACGATTTTCACCATTCAAGAGGGGAAAACGACCTAGTTATTGAAGGTAAGTAAATTCTACTCTAATATTAGCTTCATGCATGGATTACAAGCTAAATTAACTACCTAAATTAGTGAAAACTAAGGATTTGGGGTAGTAACCTAGGGCTTTTGAAAATGTAGAAAATTACACGTCAATTAGCTATGAAATCGAGTGAAAATCATTTATTAGTGATCCTTAGGCTATGGGTGAGTATTCCCTTCGAGAATTTTGGAATCCGAGCATGCAGACCCGGGGTTGGATTTTAAGATTTCTTCAAGAATGGCGAATTTGACTTAGTAGTAGGAGGATTTCCATACTTTGAGCATAAATTGATGAATTTGTATAACATTTGGCTAGTTTCGAGTCCTCGGGTGTAGAGTTCGGAGTTTCGGGCGCGTTCTTGGTCCGGGGAGTAGATTCGACATGAGGTGAGTCTCCTTTCTAACCTTGTAAGGGGGAACTGTCCCCCTAGGTGATTTAAATGCTATATGTTATAACTGTGGGCTACGTACGTACAAAGTGACGAGAATCCGTACGTAGCGGCTATTATTGCTATGTCCGGGTAGTTAGGCTTACACCATGTTTTATGTTTTCCTTGAAATGAATTATATGCTTAGTGAATTAATGTTACATGCGGCTTGTTTTCCTGAGATCATGGAATTTAAGTACTTTTAAGGAATTTTTCACGGAAAGTAATTGATAAATAATAAATGTGTGGATTGTGTGTGCATGTGACCGCTTTGCAATTTACATTCCGCGAGCGAAGTGTTGTTTCCCCCACTCTCATGGGAGCGGGTCGTACGCCACAACGAGATTGAAAGATATATATATTATGGTTCGGGCCGTTCGACCCTCGACAGTGCACATATATGATCATTATGATGGCTCAGGACGGTTGTCCTTATCCTGTATGCTCGTGTTAAATGGTTAAGAATTCTGTTATGGATTTTGAGTGTTCAGATAAAATTTTAAAGGAAAGAAAAGAATAATGAGGTAGAAATTGTATATTGACTTCCAGTATTTATTATTACTGTTATTTTAAATGTTTAATTCTTTCATCATCCTTGTATATTCGTTACTGATATTATATCTTGCTAATCATTTAGTTGGACCTTAGTGAGTGTCAAATCGACCTCTCGTCACTACCTCTTTGAGGTTAGGCGGGATAATCACTGGGTACATATTTGTTTATGTACTCATGCTGCACTTCTGCACTTAATTGTACAGGTTCTGAGGCTGGTGCATCTGGTTATCAGACCGGAGCTTGACTTTGGTATTAGACGGGCCCGATTTCACGGTGAGCTGCTTGTCTTGACGATCCTCGGCAGCACCATGGAGTTTTCTTTTGCTTATTTCCCGTCTATTTCTTTCAGACAGTGGGATTGTATATTATGTTTTGTATATTTTGTTAGTATGCCCGTAGGACTTGTGACACTAGTTCCTGGCACACACGTAGTTGTTATTTTGGTTTACGGGTCTGTATATATATATATATTGGCTCATTCCTTTTTTTGACTGCTTTTGGTAAAAATGGTTTGCTATATTTTTCAATTAATGTTTGAACTTTAAAAACTTGGCACATATTGGGATGTTTAACCAAGCATGGGAGAAATCCTTAGTAATTTAAGTGTGGGCTTGCCTAACCCCGGTGTTGGGTGCCATCACGACTTGAGTTAGTAATTTGGGTCGTGACAGTTCTTTAGTAAAGCAAAACTAGATATGGCACGTAATGATGTCAATAACTCACTCAATGTTGGGACAAACAATGAGCATAAAGATAACTTCTGTGGTGAATATCAACAGGATGATTCGACTAGTGAAACCTGCATTGATGAAATGAGACGACTCTTGACCGGGAAGAGTGAAATACTCAATGTGCGAGGAGTCCTACCCTTAATGATATGGATAATGAACATGTTTGAGATGGTAAAAGTTTTGAGAGAACAACAAAGGAAAATCATGAATCATCTCTCAAGATAGGATCGGATAATGACTAAGCTCCAGCAAGCTCTATCGGTTACCACATATAATTCCAAAGGAGGAGTACGATCCCCTCCCAGCGTGCCTGCAAATCAGACAACACAAAGAATCGGTAACATTGCTTCAAGGGACGATTTCAGATCTAATGATAATCAAGCAGGTGGTGCAAGCAGTGGATTCGGGAATGATAACAACACACATTATCCTTTAAAATTCGAGCTCATGAGGTTCATGAGGGAAATGAATGATCGGATGGATCAAAATGCTAAATAATTCTACGCTCGGATGGATCAGATCCCGGGGTCGCCTCTGGTATTGAAGGGCCCAGATTCAAAGAAGTATACTCAGTTGTTCAAACTAAGTGCAGCCCCGGATTTGATGCCAAAGAGGTTCAAGATGCCATATATTCCAAAATACAATGGAATCCCGGATCCGCAAGAGCATATCACAACTTACACTATGGCTAGAAAGGGAAATAATTTGGTTCCACATGATATTAAATCTGTTTTTCTAAAGAAATTTGGCAAAACCCTAACAAAGGGAGCTCTAGATTGGTATTCACTCTTACGAGAACATTCAATTTATTCTTTTGAAATGCTTGTAGATTCTTTCATCAAAGCTTATGCTAGAGCAAGGAAAATCTAATCTAGGAAGGCAGATATATTTAGAATTGCTCAAGGAGAATCAAAGTTGCTGCGAGAGTTCGTGATCCAGTTTTAAAATGAGAGGATGCTTTTGTCGGCAGTACCGGATGTGAGTAAAAGAAGCTTTCACCAAAGGCCTCAATCCTTTAAGCTCCGATGCCTTGAGGAAGTTGAAAGAGAGTCTACTGGAATTCTAGGCAACCACATGGGTTGATGTCCATAATCATTATGAATTGAAGATTAGAATTGAAGATTATCAGTTGAGTTCTTCGGTGTCATCCAAGGGTCATAATCGCGATCAGAAATAAGAAAAGCTCATAAATGATTCTGATGCATACCGGAGTCTTCCAGGAATTGTTTCCAACCATATTTGCCAAACGGAAGGTCTGATGGGCGCGGATCAAAGGTTTTATTCATCAACGAACCAAATAGAAGGACTGATCTTAGTCGGAATAACAGGGTTTTGCTGGAAAAAGAGTCATCGGGATCTCGAGATTCAGGATATCTACGGCTGTCGGATTATAATTTCAATATCAGCTTCGTAGAATTAGTTTCAGCTATGAAACATCAAGGAAGCAACGTTTGCAAAACCAATTCTATCAGACTGCAGTCAAAGGGATCCCAATTTATGGTGCGAGTTCCACGATACACATGGTCATAGGATTGGGGACTGATGGCATCTTCATGAAGAAGTAGTGATGTTGTTAAAAAAAATGGTCACCTTAGAGAATTTTTGGGTGACCTGGCTAAAAAAAACTAGGTAGGAGTTGAGATGCAATGGGACTAGCAAAACCGCCACAGGGTCTCCCCGTCCAATGACTAACATGATTTTTGGTGGGGTTGAAATATGGGGTGATGTTTTCGATAGCGAAAAATACGAAGATATCAGTCATTCATGGCAAGGGGATCTGGGAAACATCATAAGGTTATGAAATCACCTTCATGGAGGAAGATGTGGATGACCTTTTTTTACCACACAATGATGCTTTGGTAATATCTTTGAATGTTATAGATTTTAAAATTAAATGTGTGTTGGGTGATCCAGGTAGTTCAACCAATATTATCCAATTAATGGTCTTGTAATAAGCAAAGATAAACGGAAGCGTTCGGACGACAAAGCTTCTAGCTAGATTCAACATAACAAGTGTAACAACCTGAGGAGAGATCGTACTACCTACATATGCCGTAGGGATGGCGAAATTCACTTTGTTCAAAGTTGTGGATGGAGATATGGGCTACCATGTGATTCTTGGTAAACCATGGATCCATGAAATCAACTTTCCATCAAATGCTGAAGTTCTCTACACCATATGTGATTAAGCATATTAGAGGTAATCAACTTGCTGCAAGGAAAATGAATGTCATCACCTTATCTAGCAGAAAAGTGGGAGGGAATCAACAAATAGAAACTACAGGAACAAAGGTCAACTTCCCTTCCAGTACCGGCAAAAGAAGGTGGATAGGAAGAGACACCAGATATTTACCAGGTGCCCAGATCTTTCCAGGTACCAAAAAAAATGGATGCAACAAAGTCAACCGCATAATAGCTCGAAAAAATCGCTTTGTTCACAGTATTTCCAGAAAGGAAGGTTTACTTAGGAACGCGGTTGACCCCGGAACTCAGACTTAGAATTATTGCATTTCTTAAAGCTACATTGATTGTTTTACGTGGCCTCATTCAGATATGACATGTATTCCACTGGAAGTGGTCGTCCACAAGTTAAGTTTGGACCTTACTTTCCCTCTAATAAAGCATAAGAAGCGGACGATAGCCGAGGTCAGGAGTATGTTTGAAAAAGAAGAGGTAATCAAGTTGATAATATAGGTTCAATACGGGAAGTGAGTTATCCAGATTGGTTAGCTAACGTAGTAGTTGTGCCCAAAAGGAACAATAAGTTTAGAATGTGTATAGACTATAAAGATTTAAATAAGGCTTTCCCTAAGGATTATTTTCCACTACCAAACATCGACCAAATACTCGATGATACTTTGAGTATAATCAAATTAGGATGCACCCAGAGGATCAAGAAAAAACCTCATTTATCATGAAATTTGATACATATTGTTACAATATGATGCCTTTTGGGCTTAAAAATATCAGAGCCTTGTCAGAGGCTCGTGAATAAGATGTTTGAATGTCAAATTGGTTAAACCATAGAAGTGTATATTGACAACATGTTAGTTAATTCTCTCAGTGTAGCGGATCATTTGACATATCTTCAAGAAGCATTTAATATCTTGAGGAAGTACAACATGAAGCTCAATCCGGAGAAGTGTACTTTTGGAGTTGGGTCCGGGAAATTTCTTGGTTTCTCAATGAAGAATTGAAGTAAATCCTGACAAAATTAAGTCCATTGAAGATATTTATGACCAACTGAAATGTGTAAAAAAGGTGCAAAGATTGACCGGCAGGTTAGTGACCCTTAACAAATTCATATCGAGGTTATTGGAGAAATTTCACCATTTTTTTGCACAATTAATAAGAAGAATTAATTCTCGGGGACTCTGGAGTTCCAGCAAGTGTTGAATGACTTAAAGAGGTATTTGTCCAGTCCTCCTTTAATGTCTAAACTAAAAATTTATGCAGTAGCAGAAGTTGTGGTGAGTGCAGTTCTAGTCAGGAGGAAGAAGGTACGCAATTCCCTATATATTATGTTAGTAAAATATTATTGGGTGAGGAAACACGTTATCCACACCTGGAAAAGTTGGCTTTAGTTCGCGTTGTCGCCTCTCGAAAGCTTAGACCCTACTTTCAATGTCATCCAATAGTCATTTTGACGACTTTTCCCTTGAGGAACCTCACTTCATAAACCTGAATTATCGGCCCGATTGGCCAAATGGACAGTTGAAATTAGTGAATTTCATATTGAATATAACCTCAAACTGCAATTACGTCACAAGTTGTGGCCGACTTTGTGGCTGATTTTAGCTTGGGAATGATACCTTTAGCTGCAAAAGAAGCAGTTCTGGTATCAAAAATTGTCTCTGGTGTATGGACCTTATTTACGGATGGAGCCTCCAACATAAAAGGTTTCGGTCTTGGGATAGTACTAATCACTCCTTCAGGAGAAACCCTGAGACATCCCATTAGAACTATTCTATTGACTAATAATGAAGCCGAGTATGAAGCTATGATTGCATGACTTGAATTAGCCCGGGGACTAGGCTCCGAGGTTATTGAAGTAAAGTGTGACTCCAGCTGGTGGTAAATCAAATATATTGAATCTTCGATGCCAAAAAGAGCACATGTATCAATACTTGAATAAAGTTCAAGTTTTACTTTGTCGGTTCAGGGAGTGCTTGGTGATTCATATCCCAAGAGAGATAAATGTGGAGGCAGACGTGTCAGCCAATTTAGGTTCATCCCGAAAATTAAAGGAGCTGATTCCGGTGCAGTTGTTCAGCTCTTTCAGTCCTAGACGTGGATGACTATTGGGAAGTTAACTTAACCAAACTAACCTGGGATTGGAGAAATGAGTTTATAGAATATTTATGGCATGAAAAACTGCCTAAAGATTCTAAAGCTTCCCCGGGCATTACGAACAAAAGTTGCCCGGTATTGTCTCGTTGATCGACAATGTACCGAAGGTCTTTCTAGGGTCCATTAGCTCGGTGTTTGGGATCATCAGGGCTGATTATATGATGAGGGAAGTTCAGGAAGGGGTTTGTCGAAATCACGCCGGTGCGGATTCACTGGTGGTTAAATTAATGAGGGTCGGTTACTATTAGTCCAAGATGGAGCAAGATACAAAGGCATTTTTGCAAAAGTGTGATAAGTGCCAACGTCTTGCTCAAATGGTACATCAATCGGCAGAACTTTTGCATTCAGTAATGTCACCATTGCCATTCATGAAATGGTGGATGAATATAGTTGGTCATTTGTCTCAAGGACCCGGACAAGTAAAATTTCTTTTAGTTTTGACTGATTATTTCACTAAGTGGGTTGAGGCAGATGCTTTCAAGAAGATTGGAGAATGAGAAGTGATTGGTTTCATCTGGGATCATATCATTTGCCGGTTTGGAGTGCCAAAGAAATTGCTTGGGACAATTGGCCACAATTTAAAGAGGAGCTTAATTTGGGGATCTTGTCTCCCCTAATTTGGCTATGAATAGAGAAATTTGTACATGCTGAAGGACACGAAATACTTGTACGAAAATGGCAAATATTATTTTCTTATTATGTAAAACATTATTTTGCTAAGTACTTTGTTCTAGATATTGTTCTTGCTTTCGTAGAAGTTCAATTCAAGGCCAGTCCCGTATTTTCCTCAATTATTCTTAATTTATTTACTTTTGCTCTTCATTACTTTATAGTCATGTATCACTTAACTCACGTCTCTATAAACTATGTAATAAATTAATTGTACTGTCTTACGGGTAAATAGTTACCAGGAAGATGCGGCCTTATTAGTTGCCTCATGATGGCAGGAGTATTGTTAGGTGAAGTTGCGTTTTAGAATACCTTTGATCCTCAACCTTCCGAATTTCCGCCAGGGATTGTTCCTCCGTGACATTGTTAATCAGAAGCAAAAACTCCACTTCAAGAGATACAATTAGATACGGCCGAAGCAGACAATCAGATTCAATTGATTAGAGCCTCGCAATGATACTTGTTAAGAATTTAAGCTCAAACTAACAATAGAAAACAAAAGATACAGTGGGAACTTTCTTATTACTTTCAAGTGTTTAAAGTGTATACAATATTATTCTTAATAGCTTTACTTATTACTCCCTCCGGTTCACAATAAGTGTCCAGTTTCCTTTTTCATTTTGGTTCAAAATAAGTGTCTAGTTATGTTATCAAGAAACAATTCAATTTGTTTCTACTCTTTTACCCTTATGTGCATATCCCTAAAAAACTTTCCTCACTCCTCACTATAATTATGTGACCAATACTTTAATAAGGGTAGTTTAGTCATACTAGGTTTTTTGCATAGGATTTAGTAATTTCTTAATGTACGTGCTAAAAGAAAACTGGACACTTATTGTGAACCGGAAGGAGTATTACATTGAGCAACACAAGAAGGATATCATGGATGGTTAACCATTAGAATCATGGGGAGATCATAAGAGAGATTATGGAAGTGTAAGAGTTATCACCATAATGGTGAGAAGTAACTGGGTTAACTACATCATGAAGAATAATAGCAGGAGTAACTTGTTTAGGAATTATGGACAGTCTACCATTTTAAAAATAAATAGATTTTAAAAAAACCAATAACATGGCTTCGCGTGTGAAGTGATACGTTATCGTTGTCAGGCAAGTGAGAACCACACACTGATAGAGGTATTTAAAACATAAGTTTTGATTAAGAAAAAGTGTTAAAATGAAAAACTTTGAATTTAATTTAAAAATAAGTGCAAGTTTAGGGGGACACTCAGACCATTTTGTTGTTGATAGAATTACTACTAGAGTGATGGAGTAGTTTGATAAGCAAACCGAAATTTACAAGTCGATTGACCTTAGTACGCGATCTCAGACAATTAATTATCTAATATGTTGTCATTAAGGAGAATATCAGTACATCTACCTTTCATACAAGCAGACTTGCCTATGTTGTTTTAGATTCACTTCAAACATTCAGATAACGATAAAATTAAAAATAAAGTTGATTCCACTATCTTTGGGGTTCCCCACCATAAACAATTGTATATATTATTTTGCACGTTAGAATAGTTAAATGAGGAAGGGGGACCCCACTCAACTCACTCACAGTCGGACACTTCAACTGAAAACCACAAAAGATGGGCGATAGTTGAATATCTGTTCCGAGATTTTACTTTTGTATGTATACTTGTTTTTTGAGTCACGTTTTAATTTATACCCGCTTTATAAATTTTTTTTACAAACGTACCTATTTTCCGTAAAAAATTTAGCATTCTAGGCTTTTTTAGAAACTTCAACAGAAGTGCTGAAGTTATTTAGTTCATTTGTAAAAACTTCAGCACTAAATAAGCTGAAGTTTAATTTTGCAATAAAGCTTTTTCAAAAAGTTCAGCAGAAGTGCTGAAGTTATTTAGTTCATTTGTAAAAATTTCAGAACTAAATAAACTGAAGTTTTGCACAGATATCAGAAAGGCGGCGCCTGAAGTTGTAAAAATTAGGGTATATGTTAAATAATTTTAAAAATATGGGTATATATTAAATGAGGGCGACCAAATAGGGCGCCCCGTGTAATTTCTATTCTTTTATCATTAAAACAAATAATATATTTAATAATACAAGTATACAAAATTTTATAGATACAAAATTATTATGACAAATTAAGGTCATAAATTTCAAGAGTTTTCTTTACTTTTGAAATTTCGAGTTGAGTCAAATCATAATCACTATCTCATAAAAAATAATATATTTTAATATTAAAATACACTAACACCAATATTATGTTACCAATTAGAAGTGAGAGATTATTTGTTATTTTCTCCTTCTTATGTTACAAGGTTTGTTGAATACAAAGTTTAAGATTTTTCTTGAACTTGTATATTTTACAATTGATAACAAAATAACATATAATAATTAAAATGTTACTAGTAGTATATTAAAGAAAATCAGTCAAGTTTTATATTTGACACTTGTGATAATTATACAATATAATTGAGTACTTTACTAACTGAATCACATCAAATACATCGTGGTTATTCCGTTTCAATTTATATGTCACATTTTTCTTATTTGTTTATTTACAATAGAATTACACATTTTCAATATTTGTAGATAATTTCTTTCAATTTTTTATTTTACTCAGTTTATTTTTAATGAGAAAATAGAATAAATACACAAATACGATGACCCCACATAATTTTTACCTTTTGAGTTTTAAAGATCACAAATTTTAATTATTCAAATAAATTAAAAAGGATGGGACTAATTCTTACCGTTCTAAAATGAATTATTTTGGGAAAAGTGATGGGCTAAGCATGAAAGTTATTAAAAAGCTATAATTTGATTTTAATTTTTTAAAACAGTAGATTGTTTTTCAATAAAGGCTGAGGATTTGGAAAGTAAGATTTGTACGAAATCTGAAAAGTTGAGATGAGCTAAGTTTGATCACTCAATTCAAATTGTGAAAAGTGAATACAGTTGGCGAAGTGATAAGGCAATTCAAAAACGAACTCCTTTTGACTTCTTTTTTTTTCCCTTTGCTTCTTTTTCTTTTTTCTCCCTAAATAGAAGTTAATTTCTTGTTTATCTCTTGAGAATATTCCGATGATAAATTATACAGATGAAAAGACGAAGCAAATTGAAAATTGCAAATCAATGTGTCAGCACCTACAAACCTTTTATGACAACGGATAAGAATATATCATACCAAAAAAAGGTTCGATTTTATCTTTTCATTTTTACGTTATTATATATTAGAGTTTCTTTAAAATTAAAAATAATACGAGGTAATTTGTTAGTGACGAAAGTATGGATAACTCCAAAATATGTTAAACAAGTGAAATTAAGATATTTTGTAACATATTTGGACTTTGTTCCCTATTCTTTAATTCAAAGTTTTATGGAATAAATGAATTTACTCCAAAAGAAATACTCCCCAAAATGAATTGAACTATCAAATGGAAACTGCTGTAGTAAGAGCAATTCATATCGAGTTATCTCAAACCAATTTAGCATAGACTTTAGAAGATATTAAGGGCCCGTTTAGCCATGAGAAATTTTTTACTTTTTTAAGAAATACATTTATTTTTTTCGAAAATATTTATGAAAATTTCTAATTCACTTGAAGTTGAATTTCAAAAATATTAAAAATTTCAAAAAACTGTTTTTCAAAATTTTTATTTTAATTCACTCACAAAAATTTAAAAACAACTCCAAATTGTATTCATGTCCAAATACAACTCTAATTTTCAAATATCATTTTTACTTGAATTTATTTTTTATTTCTTCGTTTCAATTTAGTGAGGTAGTTTGACTTAGCATGCAGTTTTAAAAAAAATACTTTTAAAACTTGTGGTCTTAAAAGTTTAAGGCCTAAAAGCTTTGTGGGACCATGACATTTGTGTGGTTATAAAAACTTCTTATTCAGGGTAATTTAAAATTGAATTATTTAGAAATGTATTATTTTTTTTGGAACAGATTAATAAAGAAATTGTGTTATTTAAATTAAAACAAAAGGGAGTCTTCTTTCCGGAATTTCACAATTCTTATGTCCAAACGCCCACTGAATTAAATGCAATCAAATATGGTAAAATCATCATACAACGAAATCCGTTGCAGATTTTGAAGATTTTATGTTTTATAATAATTTTATAACCTTTTCTAAAACATTTCATAGAGATTTCGAAACATGTTTCTAGACTGTAATAATAATTAAGTTTTTTTTTGGTGGACATTCAAAAGCCAGTCGTCACAATTTAACAAAAAGGACATTAAAAATTAATATAATTTCCTTAAAATAATCCCTCTACGCTAAAATTAAATACATCCAATATTTTGTCCAAGTATATCCATATTAACACCTTTGATTGCTATATCAACCGGCCTTTTATTGTTTGACACTAATCATTCCAAACCAAAAAGGAAGGGGAAATATTGTAATTAAATCCTGTGTAAATTGCCGTTATAGTCCTTGTAAATCTTTGATCTATCAATGTCTGGAAAGTGTTCAATCATCCAATTTTTACATAAAATCCCACCAAATCATTCCTAAAATTAAATTCGAAAGTTGTTACTATTATTAGAATATCCATTCTTTGTATTAATACCAACCATAAATACACGGCATATCACTTTACATTATTGACTTTTTGCACATATATATTTATACGCCACATAAAAATAATACTAATTAAATTGAGCGTATCAAGTCTATCTTCCATCCGCATAGGATTTTAACTAAAATATGAAGACTTTTTGCCTTCATATTAGGACATTAACTCAGCGAGCGCCGTAGGTCTTTGTTTTTCTTTTTCGAAAACTACCTATAGTGGTCGAGTGTTAGCCTATGCATTAAGGTGTCGTTTGGCATAATGTATAAGAATAATACTGAATAGGGTGTATTAAGAATGATGGTATTAGTTATACTGGCATTGTTTATGCTCACATATTTCTTATTCATTGTTTGGTTTGATGTATTAAAGCATTGCACAATTTCTAAAAGAATTGTTTGTTTATAAAAATACCCTCATAACCAGTCTATCACTTGATCTTTTTAAAAGAAACATATAATTGAGGAATATTTTTATATGAAAAAGGGTTTAAAAAATTATTTGATTTGTTTACCTATATTGTAGTATAAAACTGAATATTTATTTATAAAAAAGAAAATATGCTAAGTATTTATTTATTTACTAGGGATATAACTTTATTTCCCACTTTCTTGGATTATTTCAAACTTGCATTAATATAATAGTATATTTTCATCAAGCATAAAATTTGAAGGACAATTTTGTCTTTAACTAAGCTAATGCATGCATTAAAACTCATTGCATTGCTAACACCATGGTTTCTAATGTATTAGTTATGCATAAGATAATACCAAATATGATATATTACTAATACTTGAATAACTAATGCATAAAGGTTCAAAAAATTTGCCAAACAAAAGTATTATTAATACAAAGTTAATGCATACATTATTTTATCTGATGAACCGTACCAAACCACCCCTAAAATTTGTAAAGTCAAGACAATCGTTTGGTCTTTGTTTTTCGTTTTAGAAATTACCTATACTGGTAAGGGGTCAGCCTATACACTAAAATGTACATTTTGCTTGGTCTTTAATTTTCTTTTTAGCACTACCTACAGTGGTACGGGTTTAGCCTACGAGTAAAATAGACAAGTACATCCTTTTGGTCCTTGTTTTTCATTCACATGTAATAGCAAAGTCGGATATATATACTCAAACCAATTTATTATATTATATTTTTTGAATTTTCAAACACCACTTGTCATTTTTTTAACCGAAAATGGGCTTCACGATAACTTTTAATTAATTGTTACTTTTAATGTTTCAAACATTCTATATGCTTTCCTTAAAATAACTCCTCTACCCTAAATTTTAAAATATGTTCTATGTTTTGTCCAATTATAGATATTCATATATGTTAACATCTTTGAATACTATATCTGTATCTAGTTTTATGGGAAGTTATACAAACTATTTCCTATCAATCGAAATTGATGTTTTTACCATGTACTCAAAAATATTGACCAATAATTTGTTTTCTATAATTGCGTCTTTGAGTTTTCAATGTCTTAAATAGAAATCCCAAATTATTAAAACTTCCAATTTTAATATAAACTCCACCAAATCTTTCTTTCATAAAATAGACTCCAAAATAATCCTAGTTGATTAATACACATTTTCACCTTAAATTTGGGGTGTGTTTGGTACGACGAAAAATATTTTCTCATTTTTCATTGTATAGTTGCACAAAAGAATTTAGAAAATATTTTCATAGATATTACATTTTTTCGAAATTGAAGGAAAATAACTTTCCTAGAAAAAGTTAGGGAAATATTTTTCAAAAACTCCACCTACCCTCACATCTAACCCCAACCCCCTCCCCCTTCTCTCCCTTACCCCACCTCTCCTACCCCCTCTCTCCAAGAAGATTTTCTTTCACATTTCAATTTTTTTCTTTTCCGTTACCACTCACCCTGCAACCCCCCTCCCCTCCGATGCCCCCCCCCCAATATTTTTTAAATTTTTTATTGTGTTTTTAATTTTTTGTAAAAAAGATTCTACTTTTATGTTTTTTTCGTTTTTCAGCACCACCCACCCACCACAACCCCCTTTCCCCCACGCTCCAAAATATCCTTTTTTTTAAATTTTTTTTTATATTATCAGTTCTTGTTTTTTCATTTTTCAATTTACAGGTTCGAAATTTTACGAGTTCCAAAGTTATGAGTTCAGAGGTTTATGTGTTTGGAAATTTGCGGGTTTAGAAATTATAGAGTTTACGAGTTTGAAAGTTTAGCAGTTCGAAGGTATATAGAATTTGTGGGTTCGGAAGGTTGTTGGTTCGAAAATTTATGGCTTCATGTTTATTGTATCTAAGTTATTTATGAATAATCTTGAGAAGTTATTTCCTTAATTTGTGTACCAACACCGAAAAATGAATAAAATAACTACTTGTTTTCCGAAAAAATATTTTTGACGGAAAACATTTTTCATTTTACCAAACAAACCCTTGATCACTAATTCTGGTATTGTAAGCGTAAGGAGTTTTCCCTCGAAAGCTACCGTTCCTTCATTTTCATATTCTTGTTACTGATCGTAGAGGGGAGATGCTATCATTTTTAATTTGCTTGTGCATGAAACTGTTAGAAGTGCATGTTTTGGTATTAATACACTGTTACTAGTTCAATAGAAGAATAAAAACTACTCCTTTTAAAAAAAGAAAAAAAGAAAATGAATAACAAAAACGTTTGACAATATTAAGTTAATGTTAAGTTGCTAAACTTGAGATATCAGGTTCAATTCAGTTCATCTTTAATTTTTATGTTGATATTTTCTCTACTATATATATATTCACGATTCAAATGTGCAACGCTCGTACCAAAATAAGTTAGAAGTTTTTCCGTCAAATCTGAAGGAAATGGTGGAAGATAATTTTAAATAAAATATTTAATCCTGCATAAAATAGAGATCCCTTAGAGGATTTAAAATAAGAAAAAATATAATGTACAAAACAAATATTACTTGTTGATCCTTCAACTAAACAGAGCCAAAACAAGGATGAGCTGGATTATAACGCTTCACTTTTCGGCTGTACTAGTAATACAGGTATGCGTATCCATTAATACCCCCCACCCACCCACTCACACTCACACCCCACCTAGTCTTCTTCCTTCTTCCCCTGCGCACTCGACTATAAATACCACCCAGCCACCCCATTTTTCCTCCACTCACGTTTTTTCCTCTTCTTCATTGCTCCGTTCCTAATTCTCCATTAAAACTCTTGCGAATCGGAGGCGGTGGAATTGTGGATTCGGAGCGGCAGAATTGTAAGTGCTGTATGTCAGAGGACTACTACTACTACTATTACAGTGACAAGTATTACGGCGGTTACAGTGAACTCGCGAATCCATTGCAATGGCCTCAACTCAGGAAAAGGCGACGGTTTCTTCCCCTTCACGAAATGCTTCCGCCGCTCAGTTTTCGCCGGAATGGACTGCCGCCGGAACCGTAGCTGAAATTTCCGATCGTTCCTCTACCACCAGATCAGCGGCTAACCCCAAAACCACTACCACTGCTGCTGTTTCTGTGCTCGACTCCATTGATCGTCCTTCTCTGCCAAATCCTCCTGCCGTTAAAGGTATTTTTTTCATGATTTGACTAATTTATGCTCTGTGCCACACATGCAAAAGGTGATACGTCATGCTCCGCGTTCGTGCGATTGTGGATCATGTAGCCTTTTTGCTTTTTGTAGGTGCCTGCTGTTTTTTCCTTGTCGGTGCTCATCAAAATATATGAAAAACATACGTATGACATTTTAGGCTAATTTTTATTCTTTATGCGGAGCCTTATTTTAGTTGTTTTAACCTTTTACGTTTTCTTTAGCATATAAAACTTACATCCTTCACCTTATTGTCTTGATCACCGATTCACATGTAGTAAATTTGGAGGTAACGAAAAAAAAGAGTGAAAAATCGTGACTTTTATCGCTTTTTCTTAAGTATTATTTCTGGATCTACTTGAAGCACAAATATACTCCACTCTCTGTCTTCCCTTTTGTCTTAGTGGTTGTTACTTTACAATCTTTACCCGAGTCACATGATTTTTTGCTTGTTTTAAAGTTGCTTGAAATTATTCATTTTCCATTTTTCTTTTCGTTTGGACTATTTTTGGAAAAAGTGAATATATGATAATCTTTTAGAAAATAGAATTGTGTATTCTCAAGAGTTTTTTGAGTGTTCTGCGCCTGGAAGATGACTTTTCTTCTCGGTTCACAACGTGTCTCAAGACATTTTGTTTCTCCAAATATTGTTACGTAGTATTTATTTTTTTTTTTGTTTTAATAACTGTGGAGTTCGGGCCAACTGGTAGGCACCTCGATTAGTTCCACGGGGTATTTGCTACTTTCCTCCAAATATTATTTCTATTTTTCCAGGAAAACTTCTCCGGCGCAAATTCCTTAAAATCTTAAGCTACTCTGGCTTATGCATATGAATAACTCTTATATTTCACAGTGGAGTGTGTTGTAAGCCTTTTAAAGTTTTTTTAAATCATTCACAACTTCAGCAGTAAGCTGTAAGCACCAAAGAATATACAGAACAAATTTTTGATAATATGATTGCAGACCTCGAGACTTGAGACTTTTCAAATAATCCAGGGCTTGCCTGGAATGCATTGTAGATATTTTGACTATTTAGTAATCAACTTGGCATGACAGGGTTATATCAAGAGCTTGCGTGTAAGGAATGTTGAGAAAATTTGTTGGCTCATTTATGAAAATTGCTATAATCTGAATTTTACAGGATTGCCTACCTTGTTGAGGGCTCAAAGTCACCATCCCTTGGACCCCCTAACTGCTGCTGAAATTGCCGTGGCTGTTGCAACTGTCAGGGCAGCTGGCAGTACTCCTGAGGTCATTATTTGCTTTATCAACATAGATGTTTTTGTTTCTGCCTCTCCAATCATCAATATTCAATTAACACTTATCTTCGATGTTTAGGTGAGAGATAGCATGCGCTTTGTCGAGGCTGTTTTGGTGGAACCAGACAAGAGTGTGATTGCTTTAGCTGATGCATACTTCTTCCCTCCTTTCCAACCATCTTTGTTGCCGAGAACGAAAGGTGGGCCTGTAATTCCTAGTAAACTTCCTCCAAGGAAGGCTAGACTAATTGTTTATAATAAGAAATCAAATGAGACCAGCATATGGATTGTTGAGCTCTCGGAGGTTCATGCTGTGACTCGAGGAGGCCACCACCGCGGCAAAGTCATTTCATCTAAGGTTGTGCCTGATATACAGCCCCCAATGGTAGGTGCCTCTGATAAACTTATAAGTCGAATATCATGCTGAAAGTTTTAAGCATTGCTGCTAGGTCATATTGCCAGTATTTTGATCAACTTTTCCACATATTGTTTATCAAAAGCCATAAGAAAGCTATTTTAATACTTGGACTACTTCTGTGCTCATGTTTAGTAGTGACTTGATTGCCACAAAACGAATGACTGCACTAGTTTCTATAGGAACTTCTGACCTTCTTTTCTCCAAATGGAAGAAATCTAGTGATAATGAGATCCATGTTTTCTTGCTGCACCCAAAAGAGAACTATCATATGTAAATTGGATTGTAGGACGCTGCTGAATACGCTGAATGTGAAGCTGTTGTGAAGGATTTCCCTCCTTTTCGTGATGCAATGAAGAAGAGAGGAATCGATGATATGGAACTTGTGATGGTCGATGCCTGGTTGGTCTCTCTGTTCTTTACCTCTTCTTTACCTCTTTCTGTAAACAACATGCATGAGATCTCCTAGTATGCGTTGCATTTTCTATAGTTTGACATATATATTATAACACTCCTAGTCATTCAGGTGTGCAGGTTACTTCAGTGAGGCTGATGCACCTAACCGCCGTCTAGGAAAACCTCTAATCTTTTGCAGAACTGAAAGCGACTGTCCAATGGAAAATGGCTATGCTCGACCAGTTGAAGGAATTCATATACTGGTTGATATGCAGAATATGGTTGTGATAGAGTTTGAAGATCGTAAAGTGGTTCCATTACCACCAGCTGATCCATTGAGAAATTACACTCCTGGTGAAACGAGAGGAGGGGTTGACAGAAGTGATGTTAAGCCTCTTCTTATAAGTCAGCCTGAAGGTCCTAGCTTCCGTGTCAGTGGGCACTTTGTTGAATGGCAGAAGGTACTTTTTTACAGAGCATGATATATCATTCTTTTCTGTATTTCTGTGGATGATTTAATTACTTCGACAACCTATAATCCTATGCAGTGGAACTTTCGTATTGGTTTTACCCCCAGGGAGGGTCTGGTTATCTATTCTGTTGCATATGTTGATGGTAGCAGAGGCCGTAGACCTGTTGCGCATAGGCTGAGCTTCATTGAAATGGTAGTCCCCTATGGGGATCCAAATGAACCACATTACAGGAAAAATGCTTTTGATGCAGGGGAAGATGGGCTTGGTAAAAATGCGCATTCCTTAAAGAAGGTCAGGAAATATGTCGTTGGCATTGTACAATTCATTTTCAATTTATTATATTCAGTGAGATCAACTTCGGGATCACATGCGAATGTTTTCTTTGATTGCAGGGTTGTGATTGCTTAGGCTATATTAAGTATTTCGATGCGCATTTTACAAACTTCACAGGCGGTGTTGAGACAATTGAAAATTGTGTCTGCCTACATGAGGAGGATCATGGAATCTTATGGAAGCATCAAGATTGGAGAACAGGTTTAGCTGAAGTACGACGTTCGCGACGGCTAACAGTGTCTTTCATCTGTACTGTTGCAAACTATGAATATGGATTTTACTGGCATTTTTATCAGGTTGGGACCCTTTCTAAGTAAGAGTTAACTTGTTGGTTCATTGGTTGCATTATATCTTCCCAATGTGTGATTTGCTTGTTTTAACGAAATTCAGCTGGCAGTCCGTCATTTGTAGCATTATCTCTTTATCATTCGGGCATGCATTTCCATGTTTTTAAACTGCATACTCATTACTTCAACAAGGGGGGGTGCCACTTTAAATCATATTAGAAGCCTGTAGTTCCTTTTTCACCCGGTAAAAAAGGAGAAAATGTGGAGCTATTGTCCATATTGATTTTAAGATTTGGGTATTAAAACATGAATCTCCTATTTCTCACCACAGGATGGGAAAATCGAGGCTGAAGTTAAGCTGACTGGAATTCTCAGCTTAGGTGCTCTTCTACCTGGGGAAGTTCGAAAATATGGGACAACTATTGCACCTGGCTTGTATGCACCTGTACATCAGCACTTCTTTGTGGCTCGCATGGATATGGCTGTTGATTGCAAATCAGGGGAAGCACATAATCAGGTATGTCCTTTGATGCAAGTGATGTTGACTTATGGTTACTAGTACACCCTTGCATTGATCTTCCCACAAGCCCTTGGGAGTCCTCCCCAACTTGGCTTTCTTTTTTGTGGCTTTTACTTCTTTATTTGTGAAGGGAAGGGAGAATTTGGTGCCGTGGTGGCATGTATAACCTTTTTAAAGATTTTCTTTTGTTTTTCTTAACTGCCTTTTCTCCTTCCAGATCTTTCTGATTGCTTCTCCCACACCTCTATTATTCAATTCCTATAACATTTCTAAGAATTCTGTACCATTTTGGAAGGCATCGGACCTTTCTGGTTTTATGCGCGCAAATGTCTTGTAATTGCTTCAGGATGCAAGACATTTAGCTTCAACTTGGGTTTCACTTTCAATTCATCTCTTTCTTGCTAGAAATTTTGTTTGCTTCATAGCTATCTGGTTCTTGTTGTTAGACACCTGCTAAAATTGGAAAAATTCTTGGAACATCCAAATTTTGTTGGACTGGAAGAGTGAAACTGTTTGGCTGGTGCTCCTACAGCAGATTGACATACCACTTGAACCATTTCAAATATTGATGACTGGGAAGCACCCAAGGGTCAATAGGTAGGTTGAGAACCATGAGGCCTAAGGTTCAAATCCTATGGAGGTAAAAATACTAGGTGATTTTTTTCCTATCTGTCCAAGCCTTCGATAACAGAGGTACTTGGTACCTGTTGTTGGTGGGAGGTAGCAGGTATCCTGTGGAATTAGTTGAGGTGCGCCCAAGCTGGCCCAGGCACCACGATTATCAAAAACAGTGAGAATAGTGAAAAGGAAATCATTTATAAAGACTAAACTGATAGCTTTTTGTCGTGAACAGTCCATTCAGGATTTATGTCGGGATGCATATTTTACTTTTGAATATAATTTTCCAAAGTAATAACACTCTGAATTTCATTGTTGTGGATAAAATAATGTCCTCCTTATATACCCTGAATATTAGTGAATGAATTAAATGTCATTTAAAAAAGCCCAAAGAATGTGATTTGCCGAATTTTAAATGGATGTACACTTCTCTAATTTTCCGTTCTTGTCTACAGGCACATACTTATGTTGCACCTTTCTCTATATGTGTTTCATTTTGACATTGACCTACATGTGACATCTGATAGTAAGTTTTCTTATATTAGGTGGTTGAAGTAAATGCTAGAGTTGAGCCACCAGGAGAAAATAATGTTCACAATAATGCATTTTATGCTGAAGAGAGATTGCTTAGAACTGAATTGGAAGCAATGCGTGATTGTAATCCTCTAACTGCAAGGCATTGGATTGTAAGTTTCCTTCTCTCTTGCTGAAGCTTTTCTTTCAAAGAATAAAGTCAAGCTTAAAAGGATTAGGTAATGCTTTTACATAAATGCTGAAGCTTCTATTCTCTTCCTAAACAATGTTATGGTATGAAATTTTTGTTTCATGTATTGTATTCCTTCATCCTTCTAGCAAAAACTAAAGGCGAAGGTTGTAACTTGTCTATTTTGTTTACATAGAATACTGCAATCTTTAGATAATGGCACATAGTTATACATTTTGTAAATCTACCACGATTAATGCTTATCTTATTTTTTATGGTAGTTGTGAAGTCAGCACATGTTTTCTAGTGGTATTTACTGTTCTATTGGTAGATAGTTATGTGTAAACAGTCCTAGTCCCATATGTAGTAGGAGTAGAATATATATTATATATAGAGCTCATTGTATCATTGTTAAAAAATAGATTTTTCTCCCGTGCATTCTCATATGGTATCAGAGCCCAGGTTCAGCGGGACGAGTATGGAGATGGAAAAGTGATGGTGCGGGGCGACGCGCACACAAAGTGAGAAAATTATCGTTGTGCGTCATTCCAGCGACATTCGGAAAGAAAGATTTCATTGCCATGCAATTTTTCGGCAACTTTGCCTTGTTCCCAGGATTCATCACTTCTACCGTGGTACTGTGCATATACCAGTACTAGAATTAGATCCGAAACCCTTGTGCGACTAAACCCCAAAAATTCAAGTCCCATCTGAACAGAAAAGTCCGTCACCGTGCGTCTTTCCGGTTGACGACTCAAGATTGATTTGCGTTATTTTCTCATCGGTAAGTTTTGTGCGAATACCAACACTACCATCTTGTTCGGTAAAGTCGGGCGACAAAACCCAGTCAATCGCTCCGGCAGAAAGTCACGCGCCGCCAAAACTAGGGTTCCGACGAGCTACAGTAACTTCTCCAGCGTGTGTGAGCCATTCCGGCCATTTTTGACAAAACTTCTTCAGGTTAACTTACTCGTCCAATGATTCCGAGCCTATCCATATAAATTACATCAAACACTGACAACTTTTATTTTTTCCGACGTGAACAATGATTTTCTGGTGTGAACTGCAATTTCCAGAAAAAGTTTGTGTATTCTAGTGGTGTTTTAGAACCTATTTTGTAGTGTGGAATTCGGCTTAGGCCTCATTTGTTTTTTTTAAGATTAAGACGTCTGAATCTTAATATACATCTGAATATCAAGATGTGTATTAAGAAGAACCTATTTTGTAGTGTGGAATTCGGCTTAGGCCTCATTTGTTTTTTTAAGATTAAAACGTCTGAATCTGAATACACATCTGAATATTAAGATGTGTATTAAGATTAAGACATCTGAATCTGAATACACAACTGAATATTAAGATGTGTATTAACATTTGAATACTAAATGATTAAGACTGTTTGATTTTTAACATCTGAATGTATAAGATTTATCTTTACTTGAAAATTAATAAACATAAAATTCAAATGAAATACTAATTAATCTAATTTCTATCAACAAAATATATAGTTTTTAAATATGATAGCTGTTGGTGGTGATGACTAAAGGGTGAATGCCGACTAGAGGTGGTAGTTGGTGGTAGTTTTGGTTGATGGTGGTGGTTCAAGATAGTAGCTAGTGGTGATTGGTAGTGATGGCGATTATGATTAAGGATGGTGGTGGTGGGTGGTGATAGTTAATAATGACGGGTGGTGGTTGTAGTTGTGATTGAGGAAGGTGATGGTGGGTGGTGGTCGGTTATAATGATGGGCAATGCCGGCTTTGGTTGTTGATGGTGATGGGGTAGTTAGTTGTGGTAGTTGAGGTGAATGAGTGTTGCTTGTGGTTGAGAATGATGGTGGCGGCAGTGGTGGAGATGGTGGATGGTGATAGTCGATAAAGGTGACAGCTATGATTGATGATGATGGTGGTGTGGTAGTAGTGGCGGCGGCGGCATTGTGGTAATTGATAATGGTAGGCGGTGGCGGCAATTAATTATGAATATGGATGATAGCATCTCAATGTAGTTATGTCTCTGTTATAAATCTTAATCATACAGACTTATTCACACCTATTAGTGGTTGTGAAGTAAAAAAAATAAACACACCACTTAATGATTAAGATATGAATAGTTATGATTCAGACTTAAAAAACAAACGCACTTAACGTTTGAGATCTGAATGATTAAGATTCAGACCTCCCTTAAGTGCAAACAAATGAGGCCTTAGTCTCACTATTTTCAAATTTTTCCGGCAACTTTCCGGCCAACTTTTGTTTATCAGCAACCACCTGGTTTTATTGCTCAGGGGGAGTCTAGTGGTCTTGTATGTCGAATGATTAGTTTGCAGATATTTTTCACCAAGTCTCTCATCGGTCCTCGTATTATTTACATATGTAACATATGATTTGTATGCACCGGCTTAAGGGAGAGTGTTACATAGTTATGTGTAATATGTCCTAGTCTCATATGTAGTAGGATTAAAATATGTATTATATATAGAGCTCATTCTATTATTGTTAAAAAATAGATTTTTCTCCCGTGCATTCTCACACCCATAATCTGTACCTTAAGAATCATGGTTTGTCTCTTACCAAAGAAAGAAATCGGCGTCTGTCTAATTTAAGTTATTTGTCAGTCTTCTCTATTTATATAGAGCTCATTGTATTATTGTTAAAAAATAGATTTTTCTCCCGTGCATTCTCACACCCATAATCTGTACCTTAAGAATCATGGTTTGTCTGTTACCAAAGAAATCGTCGTCTGTCTAATTTAAGTTATTTGTCAGTCTTCTCTATTTATATAGAGCTCATTGTATTATTGTTAAAAAATAGATTTTTCTCCCGTGCATTCTCACACTCATAATCTGTACCTTAAGAATCATGGTTTGTCTGTTACCAAAGAAATCGTCGTCTGTCTAATTTAAGTTATTTGTCAGTCTTATGTATTTGTATACGTCGTATACGTCTGGTGTGTAACGGGCAGTAGTTTTGCCTCCTTTAATCATAGTTTGTCTGTTACCAAAGAAATCATCGTCTGTCTAATTTAAGTTATTTGTCAGTTTTCTGTATCTGTATGCGCCTTGTGGGCAGTAGTTTTGCCTCCTTTTTGGAAATGATGGCTGAACCATATTTTGTTACAATATTTAGATCAGAAATACAAGAACAGTCAATCGCACAGGGCAGCTAACTGGTTACAAGCTAGTACCAGGTACAAACTGTCTGCCACTAGCTGGATCAGAGGCAAAATTCTTGAGAAGAGCTGCTTTCTTAAAGCATAATCTTTGGGTCACCCCTTACTCTGGTGATGAGATGTTTCCTGGAGGTGAATTTCCTAATCAAAATCCTCGTGTTGGTGAGGGATTGGCAACTTGGGTCAAGCAGAATCGATCTCTGGAAGAAACACAGATAGTTCTTTGGTTAGTCCATCCTCCTTGATACAGATTAAAGTTCTTATGGCAACTAAAGTATGCTAGTTGATATGATAAACCACATAAATACTTATTTTATCCTGTGTTTTGGCCATTCTCATGTGTCACATTTGTAATTTCAACGGCTATCATCTGAAGAAAGAACTTCACGATGAGAAGACTTGCAAAAGAGGAACCATTGAAAAAATATGTTGTTAACATGCACAAAAATGGGTTTTGGGTTTTTTTTTGGTTTTGGGATGGGGGGATAACGGGAAAATGGACAAAACATGAGGTGGAAACCGCTGAAATGACACTGCATTTCTATCAAGGTCGTTATTAGGTATTTCTGGTTATACTGGTGCTGACTAGGTTTTCTCATTTTCCAGGTATGTTTTTGGCCTTATACATGTTCCGCGCCTAGAAGACTGGCCTGTCATGCCTGTGGAGCACATTGGTTTTATGCTCCAGGTACAATAATATTGGGCTATGACATTTTTCTTTCTTGATTGGCAATGTCATCTGATGTATACAATATAAACCCTTTTGACTGGTCAGCATCTGAAACGACTGATGGACTGTGTTCCCATTTAAACTTTCCTTTCACAAGTGTTTAGTTTTATCTAATTCTTGTCCCGTTTACTTTTTCATTATGAATTTGGACTGAGAACGGTTGGAGAGACATCATCGCAAGCACTGACCAAGACATTTGTCCCTGAATCTGTCCTTGAGTTTGTGTTGGTAGAAGATTTATTGAACTTATATACTTTGCTTTTGGATTTGTTTGGTTGGCTCTGCCTCAAGTTCTTTTCTTTTTGAAGCAAACTGTTTCTTTCTGAGGATATATCCATCATTTGTGAAAACTGCAATGAGTCTTCTTCGATCCTAGCTTCACGTCACTAATGTAGATTAATGTTGTTGATGATGCAGCCTCATGGGTTCTTCAATTGCTCCCCAGCTGTTGATGTTCCTCCCAGCACAGCTGACTCGGATATCAAGGAAAACGGGGTAGTGACAAAGTCTTGCCATGACGGTGGTATAATGGCTAAGCTTTGATAGATTCAAGCTAGCTTTGCCTTGTAGGATTGGTTCATGTAACTTGGCATAAATTGGGTTAACTTCCTGTTTGGAGCCTGTATAATATAATAAGAACATAGACATTGACTGCAAGTTGGCATTATTGTTCTGTGGACCAAGTTCCACCCTCCCCAAAAAAATCTACATCTCTGTCGGACACAATGATATTGATAATGTTGGCCTTGTTTCATTTGCTTCGTAAAGCATATATCATGGTTTTCTGGATATATTATTCTGATATACACACCCATCCGAACTAATATTGAAAGGGTGGTTCCTTTCAAAAGTGGATTTATATAACCATCGGAATATCCATGCTATAGAAGCCCAAGCTCAATTAGAGGAGTATTGCATAGACGGCAAAAATTTAATGGGTTGTCTAGTTTTCATCATGTTAATTAAGCCATATAACCTCCTCTTTGTAGTATCTACTTTTTGTGAATTTCTTTGGTAAGGAAGCCAGTTGTTTGGCTATTGCACTCCTTTCATCTCCGGTCGTTTTCAGTGTCACCGGACCATCTTTAATTATTGCGTCAATTTGGCAGGTTCGAACTCACACGTGCTGCACCCACATGGTTGTTTCTTCTCAACGTTGGACCTTGTATTTTCTGTTTTGGGTTCAGATGTTTCCATATGTCTGTTTTTTTTTTTATGAAACCTCCCTTTAAAAAAAAAACACTGGCAATGGGTGGAATTACAAATATCCCCATCATCCCGCATCAATAAAAATCCTGCACACCTACGCACATAAAATCCCTTCATATATCAGGCCTTGCTTCCATGAAATTGATTTATTCATATCTTTCTTCGATGAAATTGATTGATTTATTCATATCTTTCTTCGATGAAATTCATTTCTTTCTTGCAGTTTATTGATGTCTTTATTGCTTTGTTATGCTTTCATTAGTGCTAAATTAGTCTTAGTTGGTGAGCAATTAGTAGTGAATGCTTAATTGCTTAATTACTTTTTTTTCGGGTTTTCAAGAGTTGCCAATCTCTTGAAGGTTTTCATAGTTTAGGATTCCAATTGATTGAGTTCATAGAGGTAATTAGACCTATTTGTCTAATTGGTTCTTGTTCTTCCAATCATCTGTAGGTCTAGCTTTTATTGTTGATTCCGTGTATGTTTTTATATCCGTGTTTTCGTTCATAGTTCGTATCACTCGGGTGATTTTCGGACCACCCGGAGCTAATTCCAAAAATCTGGTGTTGCTGGTTCTGGTTTCCTTCTTCACGATCGCGAGGGTTGTATCGCGTTCGCAAAGGTTTGGGACCTGTGGCCTTCGCGTTCACGTGAAAGGGCCCACGTTCGCGTAAGGAATTTGGCCTGGGGGGGGGGGGGGGGGGGGGGAGCTTCATTTCCTCTTCGCTTTCGCGAGGTGGACCCCATTCACAAAGCTTAGGAATGTCGAGCCTTCGCTTTCGCATGTGGGTCCTCGCGTTCGAGATGCCCATTTTCCTGGGCCTGGGCAGCTTGCCTTCGCGATCGCGAAGAAGAAATGCCTGGGCAGTGTTGTTTTAAAAATCGGGACTTAGGCATTTTTGTTCATTTCTCTCAACTTGTCGCCGATTCTAGAGCTCTTGTAAGAGAGCTTTTCATCTAGCGCCTTGAAGTAAGTATTTTCTACACAATTCGAGTTTAATCCAACCTTATGGTTTTGCCATACAAAATTGTGAAAATTTTAGGATTTTGTTGAAAAAACTATGTTTTGATAAAAATGAGATTATACCAAGAAAATAATTATGGAATTGAGTAGAAACTATATATTCAGGTTCGTGAGGTTATGGGTAATAATTATCTTTGAAAATTTTCGGAATCTGGAGACATGGGTCCGGGGGCGAATTTTAGGGATCTTCCAATTTGTGTTGGGTAATTAATCTAATAGCTATATGGATGATAGTCGATAGACTCACAAAATAAGCCCATTTCCTATCGTTCAAATCTACATATATAGCTAATGATTATGCGAAGTTATATATTAAGGAGATGGTGTGTCTACACAGAGTATTGGTATCTATTGTATCTAACTGTGAGGGCATACAACACATTTTTGGAGGTCATTTCAGAGGTCTAGGGACTTAGGTGAATCATCACAGCTTTCATCCACAAACTGATGGACAAGCCGAGCGAACAATTCAGACACTCGAGGATATGTAACGATCATGTGTGTTGGACTTTAAAAGAAGTTGGGATGAACATCTATCTCTTATCGAGTTTGCATATAATAACAGTTACCTCTCTAGTATCCAGATGGTTCCGTACGAGGCTTTGTATGGGCATAAGTGCAGATCTCCTATAGGGTGGTTTATTTTGGAGAATCTGGGTTACATGGTCCAGACTTGGTTCAGCAGGCCATACAAAAAGTAAAGCTTATCCAAGAACGATTGTTGACAGCTCAGAGTTGCCAGAAGTCATACTCTGACGTATGGCGACGAGACATAGAGTTTGGGGTTGATGACTGGGTATTCTTAAAGGTGCCGCCTATGAAGGGCGTGATGAGGTTTGGCAAGAAAGTCAAGCTTAGCCCACGGTATATTGGGCCTTATAGGACTATTCGAAGAGTGGACTGAGTAGCTTCTGAGTTTTGCCCTCAGAATTTGAGTTTGTCCATCCAGTTTTTCACGTATCTATGCTATGGAAGTGCATTGGTGATCCTAACCGAGTGGTTCCCAATGATGATGTACAGATCATGGAGGACTTATCGTATGAGGAAGTTCCTGTTTCCATCCTAGACACACAAATCCGCAAGCTACGAAATAAGGAGGTAGCCTCCGTGAAAGTGTTATGGAGAAGCAAGAATGTGGAAGAGATGTCACGGGAAGCAGAGTAAGAAATGAAGTTTGAATACCCCCACCTATTTCAAGGTGAAGATATGGCTCGAGATGGGATACTTCAGCATAGCTCTATTCAGGCCAGTAGGTCATCAGGTAAGCTCTTATTTTTTACTTTCAATATTTATGATTGACGGCCGTGTGAGGCCAAGTGTTGCTATTTATAAACGTTGGCCATGTGTGACGTGTATAGTATATTTTATGGCTGCGTGTAGGTTGGTATTAGTCTAGGGTATGGATGAGACTCTGGAAAAATCTTCCCAAGTCTCTAACAGTAAATATTCGAGGACGAATGTTCCTAAGCGGGGAAGGATATTATACCCGGTACTTTCATGTTGGAATGCATCAAGTGGATCGATAAAAGTCGGTCAGTTTAAGGACCATTACCAAGATAATGATGAATTAAAACATGTGTTAAGAAAGTATCGTGAGGGTTGTATATTGATAAGCGCTTCAGTCAACATTCAAGGACGAATGTTCCAAAGGGGAGAATGATGTTGCACCCGATATTTTCGTACGTAAATGTAAGTTGTAAGCAAACTGATATAAGACCAAAAATGAGATCAACTTTGAAGTATATAAAGTAATTTAATCATGTTAACTTGGAGTTTGAAAATATGGAAGATCATAAACAACAAGTACAAAGAGGGTTAGAAGGTTCAAAAGCTAAATGAATTGAAGAATATAATGCTTTGTCGAAAGTCGACAAGTTGGAAATATTATAAACCGTACCTTTCGGGTGAGACTATGGTTCTTAACATGATAAGAGGGTTATGTTATGACTTTTTTTAGTCTTATGATATTTATGTATTAAGTTTTGAAGTCAAGCAAGTTGTGGAACATAAGTCGATGAAAATCATCACAAGTTACGTTCATAAGTTTTACCGAAATTTGGATCAAATGTCACTGCAATTTTCTCTCAATATACTTGGAGTTATGGGATTATACACACATAAAATTGAATATCTATGAGCCTATTTTCTAACTCATTAAACCATTTGTACATACACCATCGTAGAATAGAAATATATGTGTTTTTGCGAGACTGAGCATGTTGTTATGTAACAAGTAGGTGTATCATCTACTTCCTTAAATTAGAAGACTAAATATTTCCAAAAAGAGGTTATTTAGGGTCATACAAATAGACCTTTTAAGGTATTATATCCTACAAATATAACACTCATTATATAGAAAAATAACCAAAGATAAGCCCCTGCCAAAATCCTCCAAAAAATTTAACACAAACCTTAATTGATTTTCTCTTCTTTTCAAGTTCCCGTTGGAGGAAAACCTAGGATTTGAAGAACCAAGATAGGAGATGGGATATTCAACAAATAAGGTAATTATACTTATCTCTTTCATCCATTTTTTATGCTGCAAATGTATGGAAAGTGATTCTACAATTATAAGAACTCACGGGATGGTGATCGGAAGCTGTGAGTTCGAGTTATTCAACTTGTAGTGGACTATTTTGTGGGTTGTTTCGTGTTGCTATTGGATTGCATGTTTTGCTACTGTTTAGGGTGTTTTGGAGGTGAAAGGGTGTTGATAAACACCACATAAATGCAGGATGGTGGGCTGGTCGTTCGTCGTAACATTTTTGGGCTGTTTGACACTACTACGGTGGTCGTTTTGTGTGTGAAGAGATTGGGGTGTGTTGGGCTATTTTGTAGTATTTTGTGGTGTATATGAGGTTCGAAAATAATATATATATATATATATATATATATATAAAATAAGTTTGTCGTTTGTTATGAGATAGTTTTACCTTTCGTAACTTAATGATAGTATTATTATTGTCGTTGTAGATTAAGGTGCGAAGAGACGAGTTCAACATGGTTATTGAAAATATTGTGATAAGGTATGTTAAGGCTAAATCTTTTCTTCATTTTGGCATGATCTCGTAACTACATGTGTTTCATAACGATACATAAAGAAAAGTCCATATTTCTGAATCTATGTACACTGTCCTAGTCTCATAAGTTACAATATTCTCCCTTATCAGAACTTTATATTCAGTTAAGTATTGTCTTATTCCAATAAAGAGAGAGAGAGAGAGAGAGAGTGAGAGAGTATTACAGTATTTTCACCACCATCGTGCTATAATCGGTGGGCAGGCCCCTATTAGGCAACCTTCGATCAGATGGTAAGTTATATACCGAGCCTACTGTGGTCGAGAGCCTATGAGCGAGCCAAGAATAAACTAGATACCGAGCCTAGTATGGCCGAGCGCCTATGAGCAAGCCTACTACGATTGAGCAATTACACGTTCGGAGTCTTATAGGGCCGGACAACTATTTTACTTACTATATTGAGAGAGTTGAGTCAGTATCAACAGGTAAGTATATCTCCATATCATATTTGACTCCCAATTACTTTTAGTTATTATATTATTAGTTTAGTTTCAGCTTTCAATTATTCTACTGCCTTACATACTCGGTACATTATTTCGTACTGACATCCCTTTTCTGGGGACGATGCATTTCATGCATGCAGGTTCAGATATATAGACGGATAGACCTCCTCAATAAGTGTTTTCCATGTTCAGCTTGACCGCTAAGTTCCCCTTTCTTCAGAATTGCCGGATCTATGGTTTTGAGTACGTGTTGTGTATATATGTATATTTGTATATTATGCTGAACCTTAGAGATAAGGAGATCTTATGATATTTCTATAAATTTTATTCTCTTCTATTTTTCTTTCTCCTATTTGTCTAACTTTTTAGTTATCTATTTGAGCAATTATGGCTTTGAATCGACCCAAGATATAGAATAGATAAAATTGTAAATAAAAAGATATTTTCATAACCCAAAAATATTTTTTTATTACCGATCATATTAAGATCATAAAGAAATTCCGGTCTATACCGGCACCATAATGTCAAATCCAGGAGGAAGATCACAAGTAGAAACTGATAAACATCCCAGGATATGAAAGATGCAGAAAGATGTATCCATTCCTCGGTTGACATGATTGTGTGGTCTACGCTAATTAAAAAAAGTTTATACTTTTTAAGGTTCAAAATATCGCTAATATCGTGTATGTTTAAACTTTGTCGTAACAACTTTTATACATATATATATATATATATTTTTTATGTGTTCAGTTTGCTATTCTTTTAAGATAGTCTTAATTATTCAATACATGCAATTATACATTCATAACATAATTTACTTTAAAAAAAAAAGAAGAAAACAAAACATATTCATAGATAGTGTTAGCTTTGATTCCATTAATTTTAAAATTTTCTTTGATAGTCATTATTATAAGATATTTGTCTCCACCAATAAAAACGATAATTGTATGATATGTATCTTTATAAACAGTTTGTAAGTTAATTTGACTATATGTAATGTTTGTTATAGCAGTAAGTACTAGTCAAAATCTTGACCATCCCAAGTCACCATACCTTTAGCATTCAAAACTCAAACCAACCAAATCCCCCTCGATCAAAATTTACTCAGTAATGGCAACTAATTCACGATAACGATAGGAACAAAAAAACTACTATAGTTGAGATGGTTTGAAGGAACCCAATTACTAAAATCAGTTTTATAAACAAAACCCAAACAGACCCTAAATTCAAGTCGGTGGCTTTTTTAATACCGTTTGGATTTTGAGATCAACTTAGTAAATATGGAAAATAAGTGGATCAATTCTTTCCAAAGCCGGAAACGGTATTCCCTCCCTCCTTTAATTTAACTATCCTTAGTTTCCTAATGTTAGGACACGGTTAACACATTACCTCTTATAAATAATTGGATAATGGATCTCTAAGTACATGCCTGGCCATTCTCTTGTGCGCAATTTGCAAAAAGAGCGTACGTAATGAGAATGGCAGAAGAAATCCATGCTGTAAGAAGAGGGGAAAGCAGGAAAGTTGGCAGCAGCAGTAATAGTATTAAACTATTTGGAGTTGTGATCAGTACTAATTCTGGGAGTTCGAGTTCAAGATCAACAAGTGCCAATATGGGAAGAAGAAACAATAATAATAATAATAATAATAAGAGAACAAGATGGAGTGAAGATGAACACAGAGCATTCTTGATTGGATTAGAGAGACTTGGTAGAGGAAATTGGGTCGGAATTGCTAAAGAATTTGTGCCAAGCAGAACACACACACAAGTTGCTAGCCATGCCCAGAAATATTTTGAAAGACTGGAGGCTGAAAAAGATAACAAAAGAGCTGTGATCAAACGCCAAAAGTCCAGTGTCTTCGACATTAATTTGGCTCAAGAGTTTTGTCGTTCATCTTCACCCGTCTCAGAAGAAGCCAGTTCGTCAAAAAGGGTTGTTATTCCAGTAACGAAAGACAACAGCAGAGGCAAAGAACCTTTGAATCAAGAAACTCCAATTTCACCAATGCCAATCAGCTACAGAGTTCCAAGCTTTCCTCCTATCCCTATGGCTTACAATAAGAATTTGACAATCTCAAGTAATGATCATGTCTACACGGCTTCTTGGGTTCCTAATATTCAGTTTAATGGAAACTTTGCCTATTTTCCTATGACATATTATCAGTTTCCTAACCATTTTGCCTCATCACCAACTAATGCCACTCCAGACCAGCGGGTTTCGTCTCAGTCTGATCCTGCGTCTGTCCACAATTTGGATCTTACTATGTAGCTATTTAAGATAGAACGACAATGCCTTTTTGTTTGACTTAGTCAATTTTGAATCTCTGTTGGTAGAATAACTGTTGCTATATTTGCTGAGGATATGTTAGATTAGGCTTGTTATATGTAGCAGTTATCAGCTTTATATTTGTCTCTCTTATCAAAACTTAATATTTTTACTTGTAAATTTTCTAGTTTTGGCGACCGGAAAGGAAAGTCTTTTGCATCCATCTGGTTCTGAAATAATTAACTCTATTTCTGTTGTTCTTTCTTTCTTCCCATAATCGGAATAAACATTTTCCAACATCTGTGATTTACTGTATAATGTTGTTTAATAAAATTTCAGAAACATGTTCAGAATAGGAACCTTGTTGCTTCCAAACGCACACGCAAGTATACGTGGTCGTACAGGTAATAGAATGATAAGTCGAGTATCGAACCCACAGAGACTTGTATTAACTACTCACTAAATTACTAAAATTGTTATTCAGTCAAACCAAAATCAAGTCCAAGATTATGATTATACTAAATTCTAATTCTAAGTAATAAATAATTATCAAGTAACAAGTTGATTTTTGTGTATTCAGTAGAGACAAATATTCCAGGGTTGTGATCGATTCACCAATCATATTGTATTCTAGTTAACTCTCACTTTCATACAATTCACTCATGGTTGCTAATTAATCGATAATTGCTCTCATAGCCTTCTCCCGAAGTACTAGTCGCCTATTCGAAATAGATTAACGCCTATATTTCTATGAAATTAATCTATTAAGAACGCATTAAGATTCGATATGTAATTAAGCACGGTGACTAGGTATATTCATATCCTAACCACAAATCCGCTCCCCCTAAGAGCAAATATCGTGCTCTCTTAAATTCTTCTCTAATCTATGCACGACTTTCCCAAGCATATCATAGATAGTAAATAGAACCTAACTGCTGGCCAAACAATTAAGCAATTAATCACAGAATTGAAGAAACCGCCATATATTAGTGAATTGTAATCAAAGTTAAGCTAACGTTAAACAACAATATTCATGGCTAAATCACAACCCCAGAACAATGGGTTTTTAGCCACTCATGATAATAGCAAACAATTTCTCAAGGTAACTGCATTGACTTGAGCTTTAAGATTGGGCTCAGTATCACTAGGAAGAGCCCCAACCGGTCTGGTGGGCATTGGCAAGTTGTGCCACTTGGCGCTCCAAATTTCTTATTGCTGCGGCTTGGGATTGCTGATCAACCATCATTTTTTTCATCATTTCCTCAAGGTAACTTGTTGAACTCGCTTGTTGTTCAGCTTGAGGTGGTCTATATTGTTGTTGAGGTGCTTGTGGTCGGTATTGATTCTGAGCACCTTGGTTTCCACCCCAAGAGAAGTTTGGGTAGTTCCTTTAGTTGGGATTGTAAGTGTCCACATACTGATTTGTCTGGCCTAGATTTGCATTACCTACAAAATATACAGACTCTGTATTTGCTGGGCATAGATTGCTCATATGACCTTCTCCACAGACTTCACAAAATATTTGGACTTGTTGCACTGGCTGGACTTGTTGCTTGTTAATAACCAAGGTCATCTGATTGACTTGGTTAGTCAATGTGAAAATCTGCGCTGATAATATCGAGACGGCATCTAACTCAAGAACCCTTGCAGATTTTTGTACCGTGTGTCTGCCCATTTCTCCTTGCCAATCCGGATTACTTTTGGAGATTTTGTTCAATAATGCATATATTTCATCAAAGCTTTTCTCCAATACTTGACCTCCAGCTGCAGCATCTACCACAATCTTTGTTTCAGGATGGAGCCCTTCTATGAAAGTATGAGCTAACACTTCGTTGGTCTGATTGTGATGAGGACAGTCTCTGAGTAGCCCCTTGAACCTTTCCTTAGCTGAGTATAAAGACTCTCCCGCTTTCTGTTTGAAGGAAACTATCTCACTTCTGATTTTTACAGTTTTGCGTGAAAGGAAGAACCTTTTTCATAAATTTTCTTGCCAAATCATTCCATGATGTAATAGAATTAGCTGGTTCTGCCTTCAGCCATCGCTTTGCTTCGTCCAACAGAGAGAATTGAAAAAGTGTGAGCCTCACATAGTCTGGAGTGACCCCGTTAGTGATATAAGTATCACTAATCTCCAAGAAGTTCAAAATATGATGTTGTGGATCCTCCTGTGGAAGACCCATAAACTGCCCATTTGCATGAAGTAGCTGGATCATGCTCTGTTTTAGCTCAAAGTGCACAGTGATTCTGGGCTTCACTATGCTGGAGGTAACATTAGCAATGCTGGGCATCGCCACCTCCTGAACATCCATATGTTGCTCCTCTGCCATATTCACAGGAAATTGAATGAGTGCCTGGATATTATTTGTATCCCTTGCTTCCCTCAACCTCCTATGAAATGTTCTCTCAGGTTCGGGGTCAAAGCCGTTGAGTCTGTCCTGGCTTATGACCCTACGTATTCAATTAAAGTTCTTGAGATTAGAGCAACAATCAAGTAACGTTAGACTAGACGAAATAAACAATTAAAGCAAAAAATTAGAAAGTAGTCAATTTTCAAGTCCTCGGCAACAGCGCAAAAAACTTGTTGCTTCCAAACACACACGCAAGTATACGTGGTCGTACAAGTAATAGAATGATAAGTCGAGTGTCGAACCCACAATGACTTGTATCAACTACTCACTAAATTACTAAAAAATTTATTCAGTCAAGCCAAACTCAAGTCCAAGATTATGATTATACTAAATTCTAATTCTAAGTAATAAATAATTATCAAGTAACAAGTTGATTTTTGTGTATTCCGTAGAGACAAATATTCCAGGGTTGTGATCGATTCACCAATCATATTGTGTTCTAGTTAACTCTCACTTTCATACAATTCACTCATGGTTGCTAATTAATCGATAATTTCTCTCATAGCCTTCTCCCAAAGTACTACTCGCATATTCGAAATAGATTAACGCCTATATTCCTATGAAATTAATCTATTAAGAACGCATTAAGATTACAATATGTAATTAATCACGGTGACTTGGTATATTCCTATCCTAACCACAAATCCGCTCCCCCTAAGAGTTAAGACCGCGCTCTCTTCAATTCTTGTCTAATCTATACACGACTTTCCCAAGCATAGCATATATAGTAAGTAGAACCTAACTGCTGGCCAGACAATTAAGCAATTAGTCACAGAATTGAGTAAACAACCATATATTAGTGAATTGTAATCAAAGTTAAGCTAAGGTTAAACAACAATATTCATGACTAAATCACAACCCCAGAATAATGGTTTTTTAGCCACTCATGACAATAGCAAACAATTTCATTAAGTGTTGAATAATTCAAAATTCTAGAAAAAGATGAATAAAACTGAGATCTCTCCGCTTCCTAACGTTCTCGTATGTATTTTCCCCTAAAGTGGCGTCTCCCCTTTACAAATAGGTTTAGTCTTGCTTTTATACGTGCTGGGTAGGTCTAGGGCCAAATTAACCGTGTCTCAGGCGAAGTAGGAGAAACTTCTCGCCACTTGTGCCCTGGTCAGCGCCAGGCGCCCTCTATGGCGCTGCCTCATTTTGCCTACTGTCTCTAGCGCCAGAGGTGGCTCAAGGCACTGCCTGTGGCGCTCCACTGCTCCCTTTTCCCGTTCTCATCCGTTTTGGATCTAATTTCGCACGTTTCACCCCCAATTGCTTCCGGATCATTCCTATACATAAAATACTTCAAATCAATATAAATCATCAAGTTTAACATCCAAAATCCACGAAACAAAAGTAAAATATGAGGCGATATACATACAAATATATATACTTTAAGATAAACATCAAACCTCTCACTTGGGAATTTGTTGTGTATCAATAGATGCAAGGGCTGGCGTTAGGAGGCTAACGGCTGGCTAACGCCAAGGGTAGGCTGGCGTTAGGAGGCTAACGCCAGGGCAAGGCTGGCGTTATAAGGCAAACGCCTGGCAAACGCCTGGCAAACGCCAGGGTGCCCAGGCTTTTCGATTAAAATGCACGAGTATCGCCAGGTAAGTTCATTTTCCGATTTTCTTCACCTTCAAACTCTCTCTCACTAAATTTTCACTCTCAAACACACACCTAAACACTGGTTATCTCGCAAAA
>MDKI01167678.1:0-111372 GCA_005239505.1 Nicotiana paniculata | reverse complement strand
CTTCAATTCCTATATTACTTGTCGACCACGTACACTTGCGTGTGCATTGGGAAACCACCAACAGTAGTAGTAAAGGTGAAGAGTATATTTGCCTACTGTTTTTCTTTTCTCCTTTTTTGTACATGGGATCCCCGGGGGAGCTTTGTAAAAATACCCTTGTAAATACATTTTTGGAATAAAAATATCTCTTTGTCTCATATCTTCCAAACTTTTCCCTGCAATGCTTATGCAAAAGTCCACCTTCAAGATTTGACTTTAGTTCTTTGGGACCCGTACTTGCAATAATAGAGCCCCTCGAGATCGGACACCTTCTCGAGGCTACGACATAGGGGTTTTTATCCCTTTAACGCTGTGTGACAATGTCATTCATATGACATGACCGTGAAGTGACTGAGGTGGCCCCTCGATGCACTTCCCCAAAAGTTATAATAACTTTGTCAGAATTAATTGGTCTTCAAAGTAGTTGAATAGTTTCCGTTTGTTCTATATACATATTCACTCGCTTCTTCTTCATTTTGGGTCTTGCAACTTTGCAAAACTAGTTTCCTCTTTAATGTTCTCTTCCTTTTCTCAACTTGTGAAACTGCTTGAGTTTTCTTCCTCTTTATCGTTGTTCAAGTAGTTATGACTGTCGTGCCCAAATCCATTCATCAAGAAGAGGGAAACCTTACCTATTCATCTTGCCCGATCGGTGGTACACCGCTGGTGTATAGCGAGTTAACCTCGAGTTGTTTTGCTTTGAAAAAAGACTTTGCACTAGAGAAACCCTTCGATGCACCGATCCATCAAGAGCATGCATCGAGGTTTATTCGATCGATAGAAGAAAACCACCTCGAGGCCGTGAGGAGAGACTGCGGATGAGCAGAAAATGTGATGTTGCAGATACCTTCTGAGAAGAGAATATTATTGGCTACGTGGAGGGATTCTTAAACGTGTATATGTACCCATTTACATTGGGCCCCTCGACCTCCTTGTGCTCTAATTCTGCTAAAGGTATTGAGTCACTCTAGCTCAAATTCATCCGTCCTTCTGGTAGATAGTGTTGATGATGAGTTACTTTACTGAAAAGGATGAGCTTTAGTTTTCTTACACCCCATGTTTTCGTACGTGAGAGTACGTCGTAAGTCAATTGATGTAAGCTCAGAAATTAGATTATATTTGGAAGCACATAAAGTAAGTTAATCATTTTACCTTGGAGGTTACAAATATTTAAGATCATGAATAATGAGTACCAAGAAGGTTGGAAAGCTGCTAAACCAATTGAAGAAAATAAGTTTCGTCGAAAGTAGACGAGTTTGAAATGTTATAACATGTACTTTAGGGTGAGACTATGGTTCATTACATTATAAGGAGCTTATGCTATGAGTTATGTTTTTCGTATGATGGTCGTGTGCTACGTTTTGAAGTCAAGAAATTTGTGGCATAAAAGATGGCAAAGGTCTTCACAAATTACATTCATAATGTGCTTAAAATTAGGTCAAATGTAACTGAGATTTTCTCTCAATATTCTTGGAATTATTGGATGATATACCAACCAAATTGAATATCTATGATTCTAGTTTCAAACACATTAAACCGTTCATCGATACGACATAGGAGTCAAGAGATACTTGCAACTTTGCGAGACTGCGCAAACATCATAAGTGACAAGTAGGTGGTTCACTAAAGCTTTTTGAGAAATACATTTCGTGTGTTATATGACGTTTTATTGGGACATATTATATACCATAATGAAGTTCTTGTAATGTAGTTTCAAATGCTCTTAACCTTTTTTCATACGATATCGGTATAAAAAGATATAAGGGTCGAAAGATGGGCCAATGCTAAGGTGCCAAGCTAGCACCTCATTGACTTTTCCGAAGTTGATATATATAAGTATTAGGTAGGCTTTCTCTTCATTTTTCAGAATACCACACCAGAGAACACCCATAAACATGTCATTATGCTCTCTTCTAGGGTTTCAAAGAAGATTATCATCCCGGGCATGAAATCGAGAAGCGATAACATCAAAACAATCCCTACGACGTAAGTGTCATTATACCACCTCTCTTTTTTCTTTGTAGTTAGAGTTTTGGAAGGACTTATAGTTAATAAACGTGAAATATCGGTATTTAAGTGTTTAAATATCAAGGAAGGTTGGTAAATGTGTTTCCTAATAGTTAGAACTCACGGGACGGTGATCAGAAGCCGTGAGTTCGAGTTATTTGACTTGTAGCGGATTGTTTTGTTGACTCTTTTGTGTTACTGATGGGATGCATACTTCACTACTGTTTTGTGGAGTTTTATAGGATGAATGGCGTGGATTAAAACCATATATATTTAGGTTGGTGGGCTGATAATTTGTCGTAACATTTCCGGGTCGTTTGACACTACTATGGTGGCCGTTTTGTGTATGACGACATTGCGGTGTGTTGGGCTGTTTTGTAGTATTTTGTGGTGTATATAAGGATGGAAAATAATGTACATTTTTTGTTGTTTTTGTGTTCTTGTGTTGTTGGTGTTATCTTGAATTTGGAGGAACTAAGGATAATACGGGAGATGCTGCCCATTTTTATACAAAATAAGCTTGTCATTCGTTGTGCGATAGTTGTAACTTTCGTAACTTAATGATAGTGTTATTATCGTTGTTGTAGATTAAGGTGCGAAGAGTCGAGTTCAACTTGGTGAGTGGAAAGATTGTGATAAGGTATGTTAAGGCTCTTCCTTCATTCTTTTGGCATGATCAAAAGTGAAACGAACATAAACGATATGCTATTTCATAATGAATCTACTCCTGGCTTATAAGGTTGTCCATGTTATTATTTCCTTATAAAGTTATTCTAAGAAAGTATGTATGCTCCTTGAGTCCAAGTGAAGTTCATATTGATGATATGATGTCCATAATGTTAATCGAAGGTGCAACTAGCTTATATCAGTTCGAAAGTTTTAGAGCGTGATTCCATGAGTCCAACATGCATTATATATAGTATCTATTTTACTCTACCAAGCCGAGCTATAGTCGGCCGGGTACGACACTTATTGTGCAACCACAGATCAGTTGGTTTTACCGAGCTCCACATGGCCGGGTATGATTCTACCGAGCCTTATGATGGCCGGGTATATTTTTACCGAGTCCTCTTCGAGGCCGGGTATGATATGATGATGGTGATAACCATAGAGGAGGATGTTTTTAAAAGATTATGTATATATATGTATCACGCATTTCATGTCACTATCTCTCAGAGGCACTCAGATGCTACAGGTTATATCTCCTACATCTCCCATTACATCACTATTCTTAGTTATGTTTTTCTGCCTTACATACTCAGTACTTTACTCGTACTGACGTCGTTTTTTCTTGGGGACGCTGTGTTTCATGCCCGCAGGTCCCGATAGACAGGTTGACAGTCCTCCTAGTAGGCTATCAGCTCAGTGGAAGGTGTTGATGCACTCCACTTTTTGATTGGGAGATGTAGTGACTGGTATGGCGGGGCCTGTCCCGAAATTTTTGATGTTTTTGTACTGTTAGAGCCTTGGAGACAAATGTCAGGTATATGGATACTTTTATAGCCTTGTCGGCCTATGTTTGGAGTTTACAAATGATCATGTCAGCCTTATAGGCGCGTATGTCACATGTATAAGTTTCTATATCATGTTAGGTCATCCTATTTCTAGCATTCCCTTATGTTTTATTTCGATTATGTCATGATGACCATTTTTGCACATTTACCCGTGATAGTATAATAAGAAAGATATGTTATGTTTGTACTCGGTTGAGTAAGGTACGGGGTGCTCGTCGCGGCCCATAGGTTGGGTCATGAAAAAAGTGGTACCTGGTCGTGACAAAAGTGGTATCAGAGTATTTCTGTCCTAGGGATGTCTACAAGCCGTGTCTATTAAATTCTTGTTTATGGGTGTGTTGTGCACCACACTTATAAGCAGGAGGCTATAGGGAACTTAGGATAGTCACTCTTTCTTCTTACTCTAGATCATGGGGTAGAGCTCAGTCCGATTACCCATTGCAATACGAGTTCACCCATACTAAATTTATCCAATTCCGATAACATTTGGTCTTTCAATTCCATGTTATTCTTGCGTACAGCCTGACCATATGATGCACGATTGTCCTAATAGAGAATGTGGTGGTATGGCTCAATCGACTGGATCTGTGTCTGGTTAGATCTCCATCACGGGGTTTTCAGCAGTCGACAGGTCATGGTAGAGGTAGAGGTGCAGTGTCGAGTTCAAGTAGTGCTCAACATTGAACCTATGCTCTAGTAGGTAGACAGGATCTCGAGTCGTATCCAGATGTTGTTACAGGTAATTGTCTGTGTTTTCTTATAATGTATATGTGTTGATTGATCCGAGATCTACATTATAATCTGTTACACCCTTTGTGGCTGATAAGTTTGGTGTTAAACCTAAATTGATAAGTAAAGCACTTGTGGTATCTACTCCAAAAGGAGATTTTGTGATTGCTAGAAGGGTATATAGAGGTTGCACAATGATGATTTGTAATCTTCAAACCTCGGCGATTTATTTGGAATATAAATGGGTTATTTCGATGTGATAATAGGAATGGACTGGTTGGCCTCATGTTATGCAAATGTTGATTTTCGTACGAAGATGGTTAGGTTTCAATTTCCCGATGAACCATTAATCGAATGGAAGGGGAAAATTGCTACGCCGAAAGGTAGGTTTATTTCCTATTTTAAGGCAAGGAAGATGATCTCAAGAGTTTATATTTATCATCTCGTTCGCGTTAGGGATGCGGAGGCGAAGCCGCCTGTCTACAATCAATCCCCGTGGTCAATGAATTTCCAGATGTTTTCCCTGATGAACTCCCAGGTCTTCCTCCTGAAAGGGAGATTGAGTTTAGCATTGATATGTTGCTTGACACTCAACCCATATCTATTCCTCCATACATGATCGCCCCGGTAGAGTTGCGAGAGTTGAAGGCGCAGTTGAAGGACTTGTTGGATAAGGGCTTCATTAGGCATAACACTTTACCTTGGGATTCCCCATTCCTTCTCCTGCGGAATAAAGATGGGTCGTTAAGGATGTGTATCGATTATCAACAGATGAATAAGTTTATTATACATGTTTTCCCAACTCCAGGGTGCCAAGTATTTCTCCAAGATTGACTTACGTTCAGGGTATCATCACGTGAGGGTTAAGGAGAGGGATATTCCAAAGACGGCCTTCCAGACAAGATATGGGCACTTTGAGTTCTTGGTGATGTCGTTCAGGCTAACAAATGCCCCGGAAGCTTTTATGGATCTCATGAATAAAGTACTCAGGCCCTATCTTGATGTGTTCGTGATCGTATTCACTAATGATATTTTGGTGTATTCTCGTTCGGAGGCAGAACATGTGGGCCACTTGCAGATAGTATTACAAACGCTTCAGGATTGTAAGTTATATGCTAAGCTCTCCAAATGTGAATTCTGGCTGAACTAAGTAGCATTCCTTGGCCATGTTATATCAGATGAGGGTATTAATGTCAGCACTCAAAAGATCGATGCAGTAAAGAATAGGCCGAGACCTACAACACCTTCAGAAGTCCGCAGCTTCATGGGGCTAGCAAGATGTTATAGGTGATTTGTAGAAGGGTTTTCCTCTATATCAACACCATTGACTAAGTTAACACAAAAAACTACTAAATTCAAGTGGTCTGACGCTTGTGAACGAAGTTTTCAGGAGTTAAAGAATCGATTGACACCTGCGCCAGTGCTTACTCTCCCAAAAAGAAAACAGAAGGTTATGTGGTATATTGTGATGCCTTAGGTATAGGTTTGTGGTGCGTATTGATGCAACATGGGAAGGTGATTTCTTATGAATCGAGACAATTGAAGAAACATGAAAAGAATTACCCGACCCATGATTTGGAATTGGTTGCACTAATATATGCTTTGAAGATATGGCAGCACTACTTATACGGCCTGCATGTTGACATCTACACATATCACAAGAGTTTACAATACATCTTCAAGAAGAAGGAGTTGAATTTGAGGCAGCCTAGGTGGCTTGAATTACTGAAAGATTAGGATGTCAAAATATTGTACCATCCCGGTAAAGCCAATGTTGTGGAAGACGCTCTCAGTTATTAGTCAATGGGAATCTTAGTGCACATTGAGGCAAGTTTACAGGGGTATAATAAAGAGCTTCATCATCTAGCCAATATGAGAATCAGATTGTTAGACTTTGATGATGGAGGTGTTATTGTACAGAATACATCAAAATCATCTTTGGTAGCCGAGGTAAACGCACGACAATATGAAGATCCTACCTTAGTACGATTGAGAGAGAGCATTCAACAGTGTAAAATTATGTATTTTGAGATCGGAGTAGATGGGTAACTGATATACCAGAGCCGATTATGTGTGCCTAATGTGGCAGGGCTGCGGGAAAAGATTCAGCTCGACAAAAATGTATCATGATGTTAATGAGCAGTATTGGTGGGATAAAATAAAGAAGTCTATTACAGAATTTGTAGCCCACTGTCCTAATTGTCAACAAGTAAAGATCGAACATCAAAAACCCAGTAGATTACTTCAGAATATAGAGATTCCGGCTTGGAAATGGGAGATGATTAATATGGACTTCATTATTGGATTACCTCTCTCTTATCATAAGTTTGACTCCATCTGGGTGATAGTTGATCGACTATGTGCCCATTTTCTGCTAGTTAAGACAACTTACATGGCTGGAGATTATGCGAAGTTGTATATCAAGGAGATTGTTATGCTTCATGGTGTGCTGGTATCTATTATATCAGACCGAGGAGCTCAATTTGCGGATAACTTTTGGAGGTCTTTTTGAGAAGGGTTTAGGCACACAAGTGAATCTCAGCACTACATTCCATCAACAGACTAACAAACTGGCTGAATGTACCATTTAGACACTTGAAGATATGCTACGAGCATGTGTTCTATATTTCAAGGGGAATTGGGATGGCCATCTTCAACTCATAGAATTCGCCTAAATAATAGCTATCATTCTAGTATTAAAAAGGCCCCGTACGAGGCACTATACAAGAGGAGATATAGATCACCACTTGGATGGTTCGAAGTCGGTGAAACAGAATTATATGGGCCAGATTTGATTCACCAAGCCATTGAAAAGGTGAAAGTGATACAAGAGCGACTGAGGACGGAGGAAAGCAGGCAAAAGTATTATTCCGATGTACGATGTCGTGATCTGGATTTTGGAGTTGGCGATTTGGTTTTCCTGAAGATCTCACCAATGTAGGGTGTTATACATTTTGGGAAGAAGGGAAAGCTGAGTCTGCAGTATATCGGTCCGTACAAAATTATTCAACAACTTGGGCATGTTTCTTATGAGTTAGAATTGACACCCAAATTGGAATTTGTCCACCCGTTATTCCATGTATCTATGTTAAGGAAATGTATTGTAGACCCTTCTCGGGTCGTCCCTATCAAAGATGTACAAGTTACAGAGGATCTACCATATGAAGAAGTGACAGTGGCTATATTATACCAATAAGTCCGCAAGATGAGAACAACTGATGTAGCTTCTGTCAAAGTATTGTGGAGGAACAAGAACATGAAGGAAATGACATGGGAAGCAGAAGAGGAGATGAAGTCTAAATACCCTTACCTGTTCCAGATTCAAGATAACGAGGATGCCGGGGGGACGCAGGACGCATTAGAAGGTGAAATGGCTCTATGAGGTAAGCAGTAGCTTGAGAATACTCTTCCTTAATAAAAAAAATGGTGATATGTAGATAATGTACATATCCATAATGTTTTGTATGGCCTAGTGAGCCATACATTGGGTTTAACTTCTTGAAAGTTTGTCTAGTGTCCATTTTATAGGGGAAACTCGACCGAAGCCGTTAGAATCCACGATGAGTTAGACTCCCCATAAACCCTTATATTCGGGGACAAATGTTCCTAAGGGGGGAGGGTGTTAAGACCTATAGTCACGTATGTTAGTTCGTTCCATAATTAGTAGACATAAATCTGAAAAGATATTATCTTTGAGATGATAAAAAGTTAACCCTATTGGTCTTAAATGATACAAGGGTGTATAAGAGTGGTTAACAAGTATTAGAAGTTAAACGAATCAAGGATGTTGTAACCCGTATTTTCGGGTAAACCTAGAGGTGATTAATATTCTCAAGAGGTTGTGTGTTAAGGCATTTTAATCACCTAATATCCGTATCATAAGTCTTGAAGTCAAACGAGTTATAAAAATAAAGTCGAGAAAAGTTGCTGCAACTTATGTTCATAATTTTACTTAAACATTAGGTCAAATGTTACTAAGCTTTTCTACAAATTTACTTGGAATTACGGGGTGATATACCCAACATGTTGAATATCTATGAGTCTAGCTTCCAACGCATTAACCCATTTGTCGATAAGATCTTGGAGTAGAGAGATATAAATATTTTTGCGAGACCGCGGCAAGCAGCTCTCTATGGGGTCCACATAGGCGGTTTAAGACATATGGATATATAAAAGATGCCTCAACCCCGTTTTTAGTCATTATTTTTAAGTATATTCAGAACTTAGAACCCTAAAAACACTCTCTCAATTTTCTCTCATGATCCAAGACCCAAACAAAGGGCAAACAACACAAATCATGTGTCGGAAATATCGTGGGGCTAGTAAGTTTCTTGTTCTAATAGTTGTTGCTGATTTATGTATTGTTCCAGCTCGCATGGGAGGTTGTTTTTAGTGGTTTATGTTCTGTAAATACTCCCTCAAGTTTTTAATATCAACCCTAGGTGATTTCAAGTCTTCTAAAGTGATTCTAGTGCCGAAAACCCCTAATTGATTGCTAGTTTCACTTGTTCTTGCGGCAGCATTGGAGGGATATTTTGTGGACAATTAAGGTCACATTGGAGTGGTTATTTCTGTGTAAAGGTAAGAAACCTATTCCTCCACATGTATTTAATATTTTCCAAGTTGTAGCTAAGTCATTGAAGCTAGAACTTGTGAAATATATATCGAACGGCTTGGTAGTAATGTTATTGGTTGGTGCACTGTTTTGGTAGACTCAATATGATTATTATTGATGTTTTTTGGGATGTTTGGTGATTTTTTTGAGTTGTGTGAAGTCATATATATAGGGGATGTGCTTTCCGTTTCCTCGTCGGTTGTGGTCGATACATAATAGTTATGGCGCTTAAACGATAATGATAGTGTCATTTCTCTTATTGTAGAATAAGGACTCGTGACACTTGCATAGCTTGAGGTTGGGAAGTATATATAAAAGGTATGTGAGGCTATCGCTTTCATTCTTTTGCATGACTCGGATTGTACATAATGCAATGAACAACTTCCAAAGATACTGTACTCTTAGAAGCTAGCAGTATTTACATTGTTTTCCTTCTTATGGAACAATTGATGTTGAGGTTGATTCTCTTATTCTTATGTTATCAATGTTGTTGGTACTTCCTGATTCTTTTAAGATTCATGATGAAGATTTAGTCCTAATAACGTGTACGGAGAATATTGACCTTACGTAACTCCGAAAGGTTCAGAATATGATTCCAAAAAGTCCTACATGCATTTATATATATATATATATATATATATATATATATATATATATATTTTACTTTACCGAGCCGCACTATAGTTGGCCGGGTACGGTACCTATTGTGCAACCACTGATCAATTTGGTTTTACCGAGCTCCATGTGGTCGGGTACGTTTTACAAAGCCTATTACGGCCGGGTACGATATGATGATGATGTTTCCCACAGAGGCGTATGTTTTAAAAGGTTATGTATATATATGTATTGTCACGACCCCAAATCTGCACTGGCCGTGATGGCGCCTATCGTGGTACTAGGCTAGCAAATTTACTGATCATAATACAAGGTACTTTCCATTTAGAAAAATAACGTATTTTTTATCAAAATCTTACGCGTTTAAACATTTCACAAATGCGGATAAGAAATGAAAAAAAACATATGAACAAAAATCCCCCAAAACCCGGAGCCAATAGCCATGAGAAACTAAATAGAACACAGTAACTTACACGATATCCTTATTACACCAAGTCTAGGTAAAATGTAAATAGCGACAAATGAGAAGGAGAAGGGTGGGGATACGAACACCATTCAGCTACCTCACAATCTCTGACGACTGCTCCACTGATGAAGAATCGAATCTCACTCGATCCGGGCACCTAGATCTGCACACAAGGTACAGGGGGCAACGTGAGTACACCAACTCAGAAGTAACGAACCCAAACACTGGGCTAAGAGGTAGTGACGAACTAAACCTCAATAAACAAAATAAAAATAGTGTACAAAATTTTAGGCATGATCGCAATTTTATCAGATAATAAATGCATAATGTGTCTGATACTATAAGTAACCCAGGTATATCTCAGTACTCTACATGCCAATGGATCAACAGTGTGGAAATGCACCTAGTGCTCCCAATTCTCACATCGAAGTCCACTCAGTACTGTACATGGCTCTCAGGCCCAGGGAAGATCCATCCGGAATAGTACATAAACACCAGTGACCGTAGTCGTTCAGTACTGAGGAAAAAAGCTGATCCATCCCCAAGGAGAAGATCCATCTAGAACACAACACTCGGACAAGATCCAAGTCCAGGGACGATCCATCCATCATATATCATCAACTTCGGACAAGATCAATGCCCAGGGAAGATCTATCCCTCAATATCAATTTGCTCACCGGGGGTGTAAAGACTCCGGAGGGGTTCCTATTAGCCTAAGCGCTATATCAAGCCAACGAAGGCATGATCAGAGTACCGATGCGGTGTGCAGTCCGATCTCATAACTATCTCAATAACAGGCTCTCGGCCTCACTCAGTCAATACTATCCACTCTCGCTCACATGGGCTCACAGATACATAAACTAGCCTGAATAAATATTAAAATTCAACAATTATCGAGACTGAGGCATGAAACGATATGCTATGATAGGACTGAGTATACAAAATCAAATAAACACATAAGGAGACAGTAATATACGACCACTTAGGTCTCACCATTTTCGGTGTGAAGCCCTAGCATTTTACTTAGTATGATTTCTAGCATGTTCACATTAACCACATCAGTAAAAGTGCGAATATCAATCCGAAATAGCTACTAGATGGTTCCATGGGATGGGTCAGGACACAAATCACTCGGCGCACGCCCGCACGCCCGTCACTTGGCATGTGTGTCACCTTAATTATAGTTATATATCATATAGTTAGGGGTTTCGAACCCTCAGAACCAAGTTTGGAAACGTTACTTACCTCAAACCGGCTAAAATACTAGACCACATTTCCTTTGCCTCTAGACTCGGCCTCCAATTGCTCCAAATCTAGCCAAAATCAGGTTTATATCATTAATATATGATAAGGAACGAAGCTCACTCAAAAATTATCAAATTCTACCAAAAATCTCGAAATTGGCCAAACTCTGACCCCCGATCCCACGTCTTGGAGTTTCATAAAATTACATCACAAGAATCCTCATCCTCCCACGAGTCTATACATACCAAGAACATCAAAATCGGACTTCAAATGACCCCTCAAATCCTCAATTAAAGGTCCCCAATTTACAATCCCTAATCCCCCAAATTTTAGTCACTAATTTCCATAAATCTCACCCTCAATCAGTCAAATAATACCATATAAATGAGTTTTAGGTCCAGAAATCTTACCTCCAAGAAGTGCCTCTTCAAAGTCTCCAAAAATCTTCAAACCCGAACATAAATGGTGGAAAATAACCAAAATTTGCTAAGGCTTCTATTTATATGTTCTGCCCAGCGATGACCGCATCTACGGCTTATATATCGCACTTACGGACCCACCTGTGGTCCAGGTGCGCATTTACGAGATTTCATTAAAAGGCCAAATCCGCACCTGCGCTTCACTTACCGCACCACGACTTCGCAGGTGCGGCCAATCGTCCGCATCTGTGGTCCTTCTCCCCCTTAGCTATTTCCGGACCTGCGATGCCGAATTTAAACCTATGGTAACCGCACATGCGGCCACCCCTCCGTATCTGGGGGAATGACAGACTAGATCAAACCAGCAACCATGTAAGGCCAAAAACTCCTCCGTTAACCATCTGAACTCATCCCGAGGAACTCGGGACCTCAACTAATGATACCCACACATCACAAATGATCACCCGAACTTAGTCGAGCCCTAGGAACACCCAAAATAACATTGAAACACTAAATCAACCTATGATTCAAGCCTAAGGATCTTCAACTTCCGAAAATCACCAACGATGTCAAAACTAATCAATCCTCGTCCGAATGACCTAAAAACTTGCATAAGCATCCAAAATGACATTAGGAACCAATTCCAACTTCTGGAATTCCATTCCGACCGCGGTAGCTAATTATCCACTGTCGACAGAAAATAGCCAAAACTCAATTTCTCCAATTTAAGCCTAATTCTACCGCGGACCTCAAAACCACATTCCGAACACATTCCTTAGTCCCAAATCTCTTAACAAAGCTATCTGAGCCACAAAAACCACATTATGAGATCCTTTACCTATAAGTCAACTTCCGGTTGACTTTTCTAGCTAAAAGACCATCCTAAGAGACCATGTGTTTCATTTCTCATCACAACTACTCCGAACCCGAACCGATCAACCCCACGCAACACCAAAGAGCGGAACCATACAAGAATGAATCAAAAATGGAGAAAATAGGGCTAAACTCTCGGGATGACCGGTCAGGTCGTTACATTCTCCCCTACTTAAACAAGAGTTCATCCTCGAACGTGCCCAGAGTTGTTCGAAAAATCATCAAAATCGCCGAATATCTTGACCACGTGCATATCGGGGTGATCCCATGTTACCCTATCCCACCTAGGTCCAATAACACAACATAGCTGAAATTTTGTAATCCAACCTAACCCATAAACCTTATAACCAAATTTCCACTTCTGAAATAACTTATAAGACCAAAGTCCTGCATCTATAAACTGAATAAGTCTGAACACGCTATATCAAGCCATATCCGTGACCCAAGATGCAATAACATGAAATACCACATGTCTCAACCACTCATAGAGATAACTCCTAATCACAATAGCTGCTCAAAACGACTCAATACAGGTAAATAACCTCTTATCAAGCAAAAACTCATTCTAACACTCTCATATACAGCCAATGACAAAAGAAACAATAGAAACTAGCAACCATTCTTCAGATCAACAAGTAATGGAACTCCTTCTCTTCGACCAGAAATATAGCAAAATTTCTAAGTCGATCCGCTCCAATATCCTCCCAAATATACCACGACCAGACCCGGTAGTACCCATTCCGGGTCTGACGACCTCTTCTCATCTACCACAACCACTCTAGTTACGTGACGTATCAATACAACAGAAAGCCACAATGGGTGCAGTATGTGCACGAATATATAACATCTCAAATGTACTCAAATCATGGAGATGAGAACTGATCACACCTCATAGAACCAGAACACACGAATCTAGCTTGAAGGATCATACCTCCACAAAACTTCGCTTCAATGAGTGACCCCATCGCAACATTGGTTCACATGAAATACTTCGAGCCACTTTGCTCAAAATCAATAACCATGCGCAATTCGACATCAACTACTCAAAGTGCATTGCCATAACCATGGGGAATCAAACGATACCATGCCACACGAACCCGAAAGCACATAACCAATACGTCTCAATCTCGCAATACCCAACTACTTACCTTCCTCAAATCTCGCTATAAATCCCAAACAGATCCGCACCATATGTGCATATAACCAACAATCACAACCCCTCGCAACACCTAGAGGTAACTCATAGATCACTCCAGAACATGAATAAACTCAATGACAATCGAGTGGTACGTCCCTCAACAATAGCAATTCGGAGACAACAATTCCGAGTTGGACACCTACGACAGATAGATAACTCTCAGAAAGTTCACAATGATTGAATCATTGCACATACTAACATCTGACTAGATTTTCTCATATATTCACAGTCCACAGCCACAAAATAACTTGTCTATGAGAACTCTCAGTCTTGAAGTCCATGAAGCGCATGAATCACCATATCTGATCCCAACTCCACCGCTCGTCTATGTAACACACTTCTAATACTCAATCATTCCACTAGAAATACCTCTATAACTCTTTTATACCACCAAGCTACCTTGAACATCAGCAGTCGATCCAACAAGAGAGCACCACAATACTAATGAAGTACCCTTAACTCAAACACATTGCCTTTTATGAAACATATACCCTCATCAAGCCGCACCAATTAGTGATATCATTTATCTAATCATCTAAAATTGTCCATGCTGCCCAAGAATTTATGACCTTCCTTTCAGAACTGAATCGTGACCCCACACATGCAAATCTCAACCCTACACAACATACCGCACATATCATGCCATCATATGATAAATATGAGAAATTCCTAATCTCCCCCGAGCCGCAAGAAACTACGTACTCAACCAGCTAAGAACTTTCCATTTCATCCCATCTAGAAGTAAAATCACTATACATCACATGCCTCTCACGCCCGAATAAAATATAGATCTCGAACCGAGGTAGAAGCCATCAAGGACTCTCTCAATCCCATTTGCACAAAACCAAACCATTAGTACTGAATTCTTCTAGTTCAACCAAGCTACACAGGCTGTCAAAACCCAAGAGCATTGCCCCAAATCACACGTAGAACCTTACCACATCATAAGCATCTAAAGAACTGATCTTACTCATTACCATGCCGACCCAATCTACTACTAAGTTGTCCTATTGCTCTGAGTTCCTACTTAATGACTTTCTAATTGATTCTTCTCTTTTCCATAGTACCAAAATCCTCAACCAGTAATCACCACGCGAGACCCTAACATAGAACTACATCGCCCTATGCTCATAAGCCGCTGGATATCTCTTAAGCACCCAAATGTACAATATCTCAAGTACTCACTCTAAAGTGGCTTTCTATGAATTTAAACTATTCTTCCCCTTTCATGATACCGAATTGTAGATTCCATAATAATATAGAAATGCCACCAGTCTTGACACCTTCCAATGTAAATCTTAGTTTCTATCCAAACACACATCTTGAAGATTACCAAATTTTATATTAACCTTGAATCTATCAGAATTGTTCTCGATAGTCATCAACTCTAGGAAAATCTCAATTAAACTGATCAAACAGATCGAACATTTTGTCCCCCCATTAACACACAAACACCCAAGGGGTCATCCACACCCTTAAACAACCAAGCAAGTTCATATCACACACACACTCCACACAAATACAACCCAATCATTCAATAGAACCCATTTTCCCAGAGAGTATAATACAAACTGCACCCAAAAATTTCCATTACTCGATTCATTCTCAAACTCCACCTCAAACATAAACCAATAAATCACATAATTGTGCAACAAACTTATCATTAGCAGACTCCCTCACTTAGCTCAAAGAGATAGATCAAGACAACAATAACTTATATTTCCCATACACTATCACTACAACAATACCACAGTGAGATTCAACTAAATCCTGCATAAGCTCATATAATACAAACCATCTAATATCCCCAATCATCTGCAAATCTCACATTCACCATTGGAATAAACGTGCCAACTTCCACAAGCGATCTAAGCGCAAATTGCAACATATATCATTTACTGGTAAAAGAGGACTTGCTACAAAACCACCTAAGGATCACACTAAATCAAGACACCCCGCGGAAACTAGTCTGCCTGCTTAGCCTCAAATTGATCTCTCTCTATACCCTTCCAGACATCATAGCTATCATGCAATCACTTTATCCTTCTGCATTTAAACACAACTGACGCCTACCCTCGTGGAATCACAACACGCAGTATAAGAACTTGAAGCTGATGGCAAAACTAACACTGGAGTTGTGGTCAAAGTAATCTTGAGCTTCTGGAAGCTCTCTCCACATTCGTCTGACCACCTGGATACCTTTTATTGGACACCACAAGGCCCAAGAATGCTACCGAACTGAGCCAAAACTCACACTTGGAGGACTCCACATACAACTCCTCATCCCTCAATCTCTATAATACCATCCTCAGTTGTTGAGCATGCTCCTTTTGGATACGAGAGTGCACTAGGATGTCAGGAATAAACACAATAACAAAAGGATCCAAATACGGCTGAAATATGTTGTTCATCAAATGCATGAACATTGTTGGGGCATTGGTCCGCCCAAGAAACATAACCAAATACTCATAGAAAAAAAGGAATATCCACTTACCTCTACAACTAAACTACATGAGAGGTCCTTCAATACACTCACAACTCGAGGCCATATGCCAACTCAAGATAGAAGTCAAACACTCAACAGCTCTTGCTACATGTCCGGCCAATTCTTGTCGTCACGATCAAACAATCTTAACACATCTGACCATCAAATCACACTCACCACATAGTCATCTAGCCGCAAAATCCCATCAATAAGGACATGAACAGACGTATAAGTCCCAAATGCACGTGTTCACATAATCAAATCTCAATAGTCAAGAATGGCCCATTATCAACATGCTAATAATCACATCTCATCCATGGAAATCATGAGTCGTCGATGCACGACTGATATCGAGCGCCCACGTGCGCATTCAAATACATGAAAGAAATTCAAAGAGTTACGCTTTTAGCTGAATAACTGGATTCGCACGACAAGAATTCAAAATGTGAGATTTTTTCTAAGGTTTCTGCAGCCTCTCGAAGATAAGTACAGACGTCTCCGTACTGATCCGCAACGCTCTACTAAAGCTACTCATGACCGTTGAGTCCTATGTAACCTAGGCTCTGATATCAACTTGTCACGACCACAAATCCACACTAGTCGTGATGCAACCTATCGTGGTACTAGGATAGCCAATTTACTCAACATAATATAATTTACTTTCCATTTAGAACAGTAACGCAATTTTTATCAAAATCTTACGTGTTTAAAGATTTCACAAATGCGGATAAAGAATGAAAAAAATATCTGAATAAAAATCCCCCAAAACCCGGAGCCAACAGTCATGAGCAACTCAATAGAACATAGTAACTGAAATGATTTCCTTATTACACCAAGTCTAGGTAAAATGTAGATAGCGACAAATGAGAATGATAAGGGTGGGGATGCGAATGACGTGCAGCTACCTCAGAATCTCCGATGACTGCTCCATTGCTGAAGAATTGAATCTCACTCAATACGGGCACCTGGATCAGCACACAAAGTGCAGGGGGTAATGTGAGTACACCAACTCATAAATGAAATTTAGAAACGAAAAAAAACCTCAATAAATGAAATAAAAATAGTCTATAGAATTTTAGGCATGATCACAGTTTTAACAGTTAATAAATGCAGTATGTGTCTGATACGATAAGTAACCCAAGTATATCTCAGTACTCTACATGCCAATGTATCAACAGTGTGGAAATGAACCTAGTGCTCCCAACTCTCACATCGAAGTCCACTCAGTACTGTACATGGCTCTCTAGCCCAGGGAAGATCCATCCCAGATAGTACAGAAGCACCAATGAACGTAGTCGCGCAGTACTGAGGAAAAAGGCCGATCCAGCCGCACGGAGAAGATCCATCTCCGAAACACAACACTCGGACAAGATCCATGTCCAGGGACAATCCATCCCTGACATATTATCATCTTCGGATAAGATCCATGCCCAGGGAAGATCCATCCCTCAATATTAATGCAGTCATTGGGGGTGTAAAGACTTCGGAGGGGTTCCTATTAGCCCAAGCGCTATATCTAGCCAACGAAGGCAAGATCAGAGTATCGTTGTGGTGTGCAGTCCGATCATATGATGTCTCAATAACAGGCTCTGGGCCTCACTTAGTCATTACTCTCCAGTCTAGCTCGCATGGGCTCACAGATGCATGAACTAGCCCGAAATAATGATAAATATATAAAATCAATAATTATCGAGACTGAGGCATGAAATTATATGCTATGACAGGACTGAGTATACAAAATCAAATAAACACATAAAGAGACAGCAATATATGACCACTCGGGTCTCGGCATTTTCAGCGAGAAGCCCTACCATTTGACTTAGTATGATTTCTAGCATGTTCACATTAAAGACATCAATAAAATTGCGGATATCAATCCGGAATAGCTACTAGACGGTGCCATGGGATGGGCCAGGCCACAAATCACTCGGTAATCGCTTGCACGCCCGTCATTTGGCATGTGTGTGACCTTAATTATAGTCATATATCATATAGTTTGGGGTTTCGAACCGTCAGAACCAAGTTTGGAAATGTTACTTACCTCAAACTGGCTAAAATCCTAGCCCACAATGCCTTTGCCTCTAGACTAGGCCTCCGATTTCCCCAAATAAAGCCCAAATCAGATTTATATCATTAATATATGCTAAGGAATGAAGCCCACTCGAAAATTATCAAATTCAACCAAAAATCCCGAAATTTGCCAAACCCAACCCTCGGGCTCACGTCTCAGAGTTCAATAAAAAATCACGTCACAAGAATCCTCATATTCCCACGAGTCTATACATACCAAGAACATCAAAATCGGGCTTCAAATTGACCTTCAAATCCCCTATTAAAGGTCTCCAATTTACAAGCCCTAATCCCCCCAATTTTAGTTACTAATTTCCATAAATTTCACCCCAAATCAGTCAAATAATACCATATAAATGAGTTTTAGGTCCAAAAATATTACCTCCACGAAGTTCCCTCGAGTTCTCCCTTCAAACTCTCTAAAAAGCTTCAAACTCGAACAAAAATGGTGGAAAATAACCAAAATTCGCTAAGGCTTCTATTTATATGTTCTCCCCAGCGATGACCGCATCTGCGGCTTATATCGCACCTGTGGTCTCAGGTGTGCATCTGCGAGATTTAATTAAAAGGCCAAATCCGCACATACGTTTCACCTACCTCACTTGCAACTTCATAGGTGCGGTCCTTCTCCCCATTAGCCATTTCCGCACCTGCAATGCGCAACTCGCACTTGCAGCCACCCCTCCATATTTGCGAAAATCACAGAACAGATCACACCAGCAACCCTCTAAGGCCAAATACTCCTCTGTTAACCATACGAACTCATGTCGAGGCCCTCGAGACCTCAACTAATGGTACCCACATGTCACAAATGATCACCCAAACTTAGTCAAGCCATCAGAACACCCAAAATAACATCGAAACACCAAATAAACCCATATTCAAGCCTAAGTATCTTCAACATATCAAAATCACCAACGATGCCGAAACTAATGAATCTTTGTCCGAATGATCTGAAAACTTGCACACACATCCAAAATGACACTACAAACCTGTTCCAACTTCTGGAATTCCATTCCGACCCCGATAGCTAATTTACTACCGCCAACCAAAAATTGCCAAAAACTCAATTTCGCCAATTCAAGCTTATTCTACCCTCGACCTCGCAACCACATTCCGAATACACTCCTAAGTCCCAAATCGCCTAATGAATCTATCCGAGCCACAGAGACCACATTCCGGGATCCTTTACATATAAGTCAACTTCCTATTGACTTTTTCAACTAAATCTCCATCCTAAAAAACCAAGTTTCTCATTTCTCATAACAACCACTCTGAACCCCAACCGATCAACCCCATGCAACACAAAAGAGCTGAACCATACAAGAATGAAGCATAAATGGGAAAAAACAAGGCTAAACTCTTGGGACGATCGGTCGGGTCGTTACATGTATGTGTCACGCATTTCAAGTCAGTAACCCTCAGATGTACCCAGATTTTATAGGTTGTATATTCTCTATCCCTATTTAGATTACTGTTCTTACTTATGCTTTCCTGCCTTACTGTCACGACCCCAAATCCTAAGCCGGCCATGATGGCGCCTATCGTGGAACTAGGCTAGCCAATATATCACATGTTCACAATTTCTTTTTAAAACCCATTTCCAAAATATGAGCATTTCATCAATATACAAAAACTGCGGAATAAAGTAGGTCATCATAATACAATACTGCTAACCCCAAAACCCGGAGCCAACGTGTCATGAGCATCTAGAAGGATAAGTCATAATATACTATCATAATACAGAACCTCCAAATGATATGAAGATACAACAGGGAGGGAAAAATAGAGATGCTGCAGACGCTGGACAGCTACCTCTATATCCCGCAAATCTGGCTCCGCTGTGGAATAAAGGCTAATGCTCGATGCCTGCTCCTGAATCTGCACACAGAGGTGCAAGGAGTAATGTGCGTACACCAACTCAGTAGTAATGAAAATAAATCAGGTATGAGCAGCAAGAACATATAAAATAAATGTCAACAAATCACAAAAGGCACAACCTTTCTTTCCAACAGTATAACATAGATATGTGAAATCATCATGTCTCAAATCATCTTCAGGAAAATCCTTTAAGGAAAGTATATTTTTCAACAACTTTAGCCGAAAGGTTTAGTATAAAAATGAAAAGAATCATATAGAGGCCCCTCGGGCAAAACATATTTCATAACCCAGTGTGAAAGTAGTAAAATCATCATTAGCCCCTCGGGCATGCCTCACAATCATTCATAATCAGTCACTCAGCATCTCACAGTAAATCAGCACTTTACGGTCACTCATGCCTCCCAATAACTCGTCACTCGACACCCGCACTCAGTAGGTACCTGCGCTCACTGGGGTGTGTACAGACTCCGTCTTCGGAGGGGCTCCTTAAGCCCAAGCGCTAAATAAACAGCCCAAATCATGGCATCAATCACTCTCAGGATCTCGGCCTGTCTCATATCGTAAATATCCTCACAACATTGGCCCTCGGTCGCACTCAGTCAGACACTCTTACATGCCACTCGGGCCATAAATAAAACGGGGTTCTCGACCCAAAATAGTATTTCATTTCAAGAAATAGTAATATTATTAAATAGGAGTGTCGACAATTTCACAAGAATGACTAAGTGTAAAATCATAGTTTCAAGTAGTGAGAATATCATTAAAATAGCCCCCAAGGGGTTAAAGCAGATCGACACTAGGCCCCAAACATGGATCACAGCCCAAATATTACAAAATTCTTTTAGAACATAATTAACATAACGTTTTGAGTGAATATGCTACTCATTAGTCGCCGCGGAGAGGACTAGTCCAATCCAAAAATCAGTACGCGCCACTTACTCGTTATCCGAAATGTGTGCCATTCTAGAAACAGTAAGAAATATGAAGTCCGGGGTCCATACCCTCAGGACAAAATTTATAGACATTGCTTACTTCTACCGGGTCGCGACACTAGCCCGCAATGCACTTGCCCCTCAAATTGGATCCCGATTGCACCGAATCTAGCCAAAATAAGTTCAACATCATTAAAATATACTCGAGGAACACAACCCAATCGAAAACATCAAATTAAACAAAACACTCGAAATTTGGGTTTAATTCCAGCAAATTCTATGGTTTAATCACTTAGAAATCGACGTATAAACGAGTTATGAAGTTAAAACCTTACCTCCAAGTGATTCCCTTCAATTCCCTCTTCAATCCTCTCAAAAGTTCTCCCAACTCGCAAACAATGGAGGAAATATGAGCCAATTTCGCGCAACAGGCCTTTAAAACATTATGCCCAGCTATACGATTTCCTTCACTGCGATCGCGAACCTTAGCACGCAATCGCGATTCACTGACCAACCAACCAATGCAATCGCAGAACAATACACGCGATCACATAGAACAATTCTCCATCCCATACACGTGCCTCAAAATACTCTACGCGATCACATAACCACCCACGCAATCACACTGCCTACCCTGCCCAACCTATGTGATCGCAATCCTAACCACGCGATCGCATAGAACAAAATTCCTGCCCTACTATTATACTCTACGTGATCGCAAACATCCTTCCACGATCGCGTAAAAAGAAACTAGAACCTCACACCAGCAAAAATCTGCCTAGTTTTCAAGCCAAGAATTGGCCCGTTAATAACTTGAGGCCCTTGAGACCTCAACCAAACATACCAACATATCTCATAACATTATTCCAACTTAGTCGAGCCTTCGAAACACCAAAAACAACACGAAAACACCAAATTTACATCAAATTCAAGCCTAAGAACTTTGAAACTTCTAAATTTCGCCAACTATGCCGAAACCAATCAAAACACCTCTGATTGACTTGAAATTTTGCAGACATATCCAAAATGACTTTACGAACATGTTCCAACTTTCGGAATTCCATTCTGACCTCGATAGCCTAATTTCCACTGCCGACCGGAAATCGCCAAAAACTAACTTTCGCCATTCAAGCCTAATTCTACACTGGACATCACAAAAATATTCTGAACACACTCCTAAGTCCCAAATCACCTAACGAAGCTATTCGAGCCATAAAATCCGTATTCCGAGGTCATTTACCAGTAAGTCAACTCTCAGTTGACTTTCTCAACTATTAAGCTACTTTAAAAGGCTAAATTCCTAAACTCTCATTGTAACCACTCCGGACCCAAACCAACTGATCCAACACATCAAAAACAAGATAGTGATACGTAAAAAATGCAGAAATAGGGGAAATGTGGTAAATCTCAAGGAACGACCAGTCGGGTCGTTCCATCCTCCCCCTCTAAAACAAATGTTCGTCCTCGAACGGGTATAGAAACATACTTGGAGCCTCAAATAAGTGAGGATATCTGTCCCGCATATCTCGCTCGGTCTCCTAGGTGGCATCCTCCACCGACTGCCCTCTCCACTGAACCTTCACTGAAACTATGTCCTTAGACCTCAGTTTCCTGACCTGATGACCCAAAATAGCCATTGGCTCTACCTCATATGGCATATCACCCTTGAGCTGAACCGTGTTGAAGTCAATAATATGGGAAGGGTCACCAAAATAACTTCGAAGCATCCAAACATGGAATACTGGATGAATACTCGATAAACTGGGAGGCATATCAAACCTATAAGTCATCTCCCCAATCCTCTGAATACCTCAAAGGGCCCAATGAACCTGGGGCTCAGCTTCCCTCTCTTCCCGAATCTCATAACACCCTTCATGGGTAACACCTTCAGCAACACCTTATCCCCAACCATGAAAGACACATCTCATACCTTCCGGTCCGCATAACTCTTCTGCCAAGACTGCGCCGTGTGAAGCTGCTCCTGAATCAAATTTTCCTTAGTCAAAGCATCCTGAACCAAGTTTGTGCCATATAGCCTAGCCTCGCCCGACTCAAACCAACCAACCGGAGATCTACACCTCCTACCATACAAAGCCTCGTACGGAGCCATCTGAATACTCGACTGATAGTTGTTATTATATGCAAACTCCGCTAGTGGCAGAAACTGATCCCATGAACCACCAAAGTCAATCACACAAGCATGTAACATGTCCTCCAAAATCTGAATGGTATGCTCCGACTGCCCGTCGGTCTGAGGATGGAGTGTTGTGCTCAACTCAACCTGAGTACCCAACTCTCTCTGCACGGCTCTCCAAAAGTGAGATGTGAACTGAGTGCCTCTGTCATAAATGATAGAAACTGGGACCCCATGCAAACAGACAAATTCTCATAAAGCTTCTCATCCCTCAATCTCCACAACACAACTCTCAAATGCTGAGCATGCTCTTCCTAGCTACGAGAATAAACCAGGATGTCATCAATGAACACAATAACGAACGAATCAAGATAAGGCTGAAACACGTTGTTCATAAATTTCATGAATGCAGCTGGGGCATTGTTCTTGCCAAATGACATAACTAAGAACTCAAAATGACCATATCTGGTCTTGAAAGCAGTCTTCAGAATATCAGGATCCCGAATCCTCAACTGATAATACCCAGATTTAAAATCAATCTTGGAAAACACTCTGGCTCCCTGAAGCTGGTCAAACAAATCATCAATGCGGGGCAAGGGATACCGGTTCTTCACCGTAACCCTCTTCAACTGCTGATAGTCAATACACATACGCATGGACCCATCCTTCTTCTTAACGAACAACACTAGTGCACCCCTAGGTGACATACTAGGCCGAATGAACCCCTTATCCAGGAGCTCCTAAAGCTGCTCATTCAATTCCTTTAGCTCCGTTGGTGCCATACGATATGGTGGAATAGAGATAGGTTGAGTGCTTGGCACCGGGTCAATACCAAAATCAATATCCCTATCAGGTTGCATGCCTGGCAGGTCTGCAGGAAACACATCCGGAAAATCATGGACCATCGGAACTGAATCAATAGTGGGTGTCTCACAACCGACATCCCTCAACCATGCACTGAGCCTTCAGGTAAGAAATTACCTTTCTAGGCATATACTCGGAAGAACCTCTCCACTCAAACCTCAGGCACCCCGGTATAGCTAATGTCACGGTCTTAGCGTGACAATCAAGAACAACATAGCATAGAGACAACCAATCCATGCCTAAAATCACGTCAAAATCGACCATGCTGAGTAACAGTAGGTCCACTCGGGTCTCCATACCCCCAATAGATATAGTGCACGACCGATACACACGGTCCACAACAACAGTGTCGCTCACCGGAGTCGACACATGAACAGAGGTGATTAGAGACTCACGGAGCATGCCCAGAAAACTGACAAAATATGAAGAAACATAGGACTATGTGGAACCAGGTTGAAATAAAGCCAAGTCATCACGGAAAAAGACTGAAACAATACCTGCAATCACGGCATCTGAGGCCATAGTATCCAGCCTGGCTGGAAATGCATACATACGAGCTTGACCTCCCCCTAATCGACCTCCCCCTCTAGGACGGCCTCTGGCTGACTGACCACCACCCTTGGCTGCCTGGGCGAGTGGTGAAGTGACTGGAGCTGAAGTCGAGGGCTGGCTCCCATGCTGAGAAGATCCACCGGAATCGCGGGGACACTGCCTCCACACGTGCCCGAACTCTCAACACTCAAAGCAACTCCTTGGAGCTGGAGGTGGGGACTGATAGAAACCCCTACCACTTGAACGGCCACTGGAAGACTCATGCGTAGAATAACCATGAACTGGAGGTGCTCGAGCTGCACTCTGAGCTGGGAGGGCACCGAAAGAAGTACGGCCTGACTGAAAACCACGGGGACCCTATCTAGAAGATGCACCACTATAAGTTGGGAGGCCTAACTGAGGAGGCCGAAATGGACGGCCCCTACCCTGGTGAAACTGTCCCCTGAAGGGAGCACCATTGGAGTTGCCTGAACCACGAGGCCTCTTGGACTCCCTCTCCTCCCTCTCTTGGCGGCAAACAGACTCAATATCTCGAGCTATGTTAACAACTTGCTCGAATGAAGCACCTGATACCCTCTCCCGAGTCATAAGCAATCGAAGCTGATAAGAAAGACCATCCAGAAACTTCCTCACCCTCTCCCTATCAGTAGGAAAAATCTCAGAAGCATACCTAGCCAACTCGGAGAACCTCATCTCGTACTGAGTAACGGATAACTCTCCCTGGCGCAGCTGCTCAAACTGCCTGCGCTGCTCCTCTCTGTGGGACTGAGGAACATACTTCTCCAAGAAGATAGTGGAGAACTGCCGCTAGGTGAGAGGTGCTGAACCAACTGGTCTACGCCTCTCGAGCGACTCCCACCATGTAAAGGCAGCACCCGCAAACTGAAATGTAGCAAATGAGACCCCACTGGTCTCCAAAATACCCGTGGTGTGCAGTATCCTCTGGAACCTATCTAGAATCCTTGGGCATCCTCGCCCTTTGTACCGCTGAAGGTCGGAGGCTGAAGTCTGGTGAATCTCTACAACCTGCGCTGCTCGTCCTCATGCATAACAGGTACCACATAATCCTGAACCGGAGTAGCTGGCTGAGCTGTGGCTACTCCCGGTGCCTGAATGCCCTATGCAGCCTGCTCAGGTGCCCGGGCAGCTGGAGTCTGATTGCCTCCTCGGGCCTGAGCTGTAGTGGCAGAAGAAGACATGGCGACTGCCTGAGCCAAACTGGTGCATATTGTCAATATCAGAGACAGGGCATCCTGAAAACCTGGAATAACCATAGGCACTGCTGGTGCCTTAGCCTTTCCTGCTGGGACACCATCGATGGAACTCTGACCATGATCGATAGGGGGATCCTGAGGTGCTACCCCGGCTACTATTCAGGCTGGCCCCCTACCTCTACCACGGCCTCAACCTCTCGCTGGTCTAACCGGTGACTGGTCACTCTGATCGGTGCGGTGTGTCCTCACCATCTCTGAGAGAATGAAACAACATAAGTTCAGATTTCAAGAATCAATAGATCAGCACGAAAGAGTTCAAGAAAGATAGAATGTTTCCTAAAAGTTCGGCATCCGCTCGAAGATAAGTACAGACGTCTCTGTACCAATCCGCAAGACTCTAATAAACTTGCTCATGACTATTGAGTACTATGTAACCTAGGGCTCTGATACCAAACTGTCACGACCCCAAATCTTAAGCCAGTTGTGATGGCTCCTATCGTGGAACTAGTCTAGCCAATATATCACATGTTCACAATTTCTTTTAAAACCCCATTTCCAAAATCTGAGCATTTCATCAACATACAAAAACTGAAGAATAAAGTAGGTCATCATAATACAATACTGCCAAGCTCAAAACCCGGAGCCAACGTGTCATAATCATCCAGAAGGATAAGTCATAATATACTATCGTAATACAGAACCTCCGAATGAAATGAAGATACAACAGGGAGGGAAAAACAGAGACGTTACGGACGCTGGATAACTGCCTCTATATCCCGCAAATATGGCTCCGCTGTGGAATAAAGGCTAATGCTCGATTCCTTCTCCTGAATCTGCACACAAAGGTGCAGGGATTAAGGTGAGTACACCAACTCAGTAGTAATGAAAATAAATCAGGTCTAAGCAGCAAGAATATATAAAATCAATGTCATCAAATCACAAGAGGCACAACCTTTCTTTCTAACAGTATAACATAGATATGTGAAATCATCATGTCTCAAATCATGTTCAGAAAAATCCTTTAAGGAAAGTATATTTTTCAACAACTTCAGCAGAAAGGTTTAGTATAAAAATGAAAAGAATCATATAGAGGCCCCTCGGGCAAAACATATTTCATAACCCAGTGTGAAAGTAGTAAAATCATTAGTAGCCCCTCGGGCATGCCTCACAGTCACTCATAATCAGTCACATAGCACCTCATAGTCACTCAGCACCTTACGATCACTCATGCCTCTCAATAACTCATCACTCCACACTCGCACTCAGTAGACATCTGCGCTCACTGAGGGTGTGTAAAGACTCCATCTTCGGAGGGGCTCCTTCAGCCCAAGCGCTAAATAAATAGCCCAAATCATGGCATCAATCACTCTCAGGATCTCGGCCTATCTCATACCACAAATATCCTCCCAACATTGGACCTCGTCCGCACTCAGTCAGACACCATCAACAAGCCACTCGGGCCAAAATAGTATTTCATTTCAAGAAATAGTAATATCATCAAATAGGAGTGTCGACAATTTCACAAGAAAGACTGAGTGTAAAATCATAGTTTCAAGTAGTGAGAATATCAGTTAAATAGCCCCCAAGAGGTTAAAGCATATCGGCACTAGGCCCCAAACATGGCTCACAGCCCAAATATTACACAATTCTTTTAGAACATAATTAACATAAAGTTTTGAGTGAATATGCAACTCATTATTCGCCGCGGAGAGGACCTAGTCCAATCCGAAAATCAGTACGCGCCACATACGCGTTATGTGACATGTGCGCCATTCTAGAAACAGTAAAAAATACGAAGTCCGGGGTTGCATACCCTCAGGACAAAACTTATAGCCATTACTTACTTCTACCAGGCCGCGACACTAGTACGCAACGCACTTGCCCTAAAATTGGCTCCCGATTGCACCGAATCTAGCAAAAATCAGTTCAACATCATTAAAATATAATCGAGGAACACAACCCAATCGAAAATCATCAAATTAAACAAAACTCTTAAAATTCAGCCAAACCCGAGCCCTCGGCCCACATCTCGGAATCCGAAAATTTTCATATCATTGGAACCCTAGTCCTTCCACGATTCTATACATACCAAGAACACTAAAATCGGACCACAATTGCCCACTCAAATTCTCAAAAGAAAGATAAATTTTCCCATGCACCCTTCTTCCCCAATTTGGGTTTAATTCCAACAAATTCTATGGTTTAATCACTTAGAAATCGACGTATAAACGAGTTATGAAGTTAAAAACCTTACCTCCAAGTGATTCCCTTCAATTCCCTCTTCAATCCTCTCAAAAGTTCTCCCAACTCGCCAATAATGGAGGAAATATGAGCCAATTTCGCACAACAAGCCTTTTAAAACATTCTGCCCAGCTATAAGATTTCCTTCACTGCGATCGCGAACCTTAGCATGTGATTGCAATTCACAGACAAACCAACCAATGCAATCGCATACCAATACATGCGATCACATAGAACAATTCTCCACCCCATAAACGCGCCTCAAAATACTCTACGTGATCGCAGAACCACCCACGCGATCGCACTGCCTATCCTGCCCAACCTATGCGATTCCAATCCTAACCACGTGATTGCATAGAAAAAAAATGCCTGCCCCACTATTATACTCTACGCGATCGCAAACATCCTTCCGCGATCGTGTAGAAGGAAACCAGAACCTCACACCAGCAAAAATCTGCCTACTTTTAAAGCCAAGAATCGGCCCGTAAATCACCTGAGGCACTCGAGACCTCAACCAAACATACCAACATATCTCATAACATTATTCCAACTTAGTCGAGCCTTCGAAACACCAAAAACAACACAAAAACACAAAATTTACATCAAATTCAAGCCTAAGAACTTTGAAACTTTTAAATTTCGCCCACTATGCCGAAACCAATCAAAACACCTCCGATTGACCAAAAATTTTGCAAACATATCCAAAATGACTTTACGAACTTGTTCCAACTTTCAGAAATCCATTCCGACCTCGATAGCCTAATTTCCGCTGCCGATCGGAAATCACCAAAAACTAACTTTCGCCAATTCAAGCCTAATTTTACACTGAACATCACAAAAATATTCTGAACACACTCATAAGACCCAAACCACCTAACGAAGCTATTCGAGCCATAAAATCCGCATTCCAAGGTTGTTTACTAGTTATTCAACTCTTAGTTGACTTTCTCAACTATTAGGCTACTTTAAAAGGCTAAATGCCAAACTCTTATTGTAACCACTCCGGACCCAAACAAACTGATCCAACACATCAAAAACAAAGTAGCGATACATAACATATGCAAAGATAGGGGAAATGTGGTAAATCTCAAGGAACGACCGGCCGGGTCGTTACACTTACATACTCAGTACTTAATTCCTACTGACGTCTATTTTATTTGTGGATGCTGCATGTTCTGTTGCAGGTCCTGATAAACAGGTAGACGCAAATCCCTCACCATAGTAGGCTTCCCAGTTCAGCAGTTATTGGCGAGACCTCTTGTCCGGACTTGCCGTGGTCTTGGTATGCATTTTTGTTATAGATATTATGCGTATGTCGGGGCCCTATTCCGGAAATGCTACATCACTTATGCTCCTTTAGAGGTTCATGACAGGTGTCGACTTATGTATAGTTTGGTATTCCTTGTCAGCTGATTTTTGTTGTATAGTCGTTCATGGCAGCATGGTAGCTCGTACCTTACATGTAGTTCCTTGCAGTCTTGTTAGTCCTTGTTATGTATGTTCATGCCATTATCTTTCATTATTGATTGTTCATGATCCATATCTACCAGTTATATTGATATCATTGGACCTTAATGATAATAAAGAAGGTAAGATAAAATGTACGTAGGTACTAGGCAAGTATGGCCCGGGTGCTAGTCATGATTCTCTAGTTTGGGTCATGACAATTTCATGACATTGTGAGCCCGAGAGAGAGAGATACTGGAGAGATTGAGAGAGATAATGGAGAGACTGATGACTAAGTGACGCCGAGGGGCCTGATTGTAAGTATATTTATGGGATCGGGCTGCACGTCGCATCATGTTTCATTGATTATGCCATGATTGGCTTGATATAGCGCTTGGGCTGAAGGAGCTCCTCCAGAGTCTGTACACACCCCTAATGAGCGCAAGTACCTACTGAGTACGAGTGTCGAGTGCTGAGTTACGAGTTATCGGGAGGATTGAGTTACTGGAAAGACTAAGTGAATTGATACTCTGGGAGCATGCACATGATTTTATCACTGTGTTGCATCGTATTTGATATGCACATTTGACATACATGCATAGAGATGCATTTTTCCTCATGCTACATAGTATCACGTCATTCATGACTTTTTACACATATTGATATGTGGGTATAAAGAGGTGTTTTTCGACTTGTTACTTGGAAAGAAAATGGAACTTCTTACTCATTGTTGAAAAGATTTTGGGGAAAATCACAGTTTTCAAACTTACCTATATTTCTGGCATTTTCGGCAAAGGAATTTAGTTTTCACTAAGATATTTGAAAAGCAGACCAATTTTATAGAACTGTGAATGAGTTGAGCCTTTTACTTCTGAGATACCCCTTTTACTACTTGTATTATGTTGTTATGAACTGTTGTGGAATACCGGTATCGGACCCTTCCTGGTGATAGTTCATCACTGGTTTCAACCTGAAATTAGGTTTATTACTTACTCAATACATGAGGTCAGTTGTACTGATAACTACACTGTGAGCATGTGATTTTTCACCTATTAAAAATACTCCTACAAAAATTAATAGATGAATTAATTTTATTATGACTAGATTTGTGTGAATTTCAGTGTTTATTTGGGAATTATTTGTAGTGATGGTCTCTTTTAAAATTTAAAAAAAAAAATAATAAAATAGTTAGAATTTCATTATTATGCATAATTAGGTCTTTGATTTAATTTAATAATTAGTTACATAATTCAATCATATTATTAGAAGAAAATTACAAAAATTTGTTCTTTCAATAATTCATGGTCTTAATTAATGGCTTTACTTTTAAAATTAGCTCATTAGTTAAATTATGATTAAATTAAATTTTGTTAGATTTAGTTAATATATTCTAGTGATTTAATTAGGATTAAATTAAAATTATTATAGGATTAGTGTGAATTTAAAGGTTTAAATTGAACTGGGCCAATTATACCCCAGGCCCAATCCCTAATGCCAAAATACACCCCATCCCAATTTCCCCAACCGGTCTGATCCCCCCTTTAACCAAACGACCCCGTTTCATCTCCTTTTTAACCCTAGTTGTTGGATCATCTTGATCCAATGGCTCGCAACTCACATCCTAATCCCAATATATACGTCCGAACGAGCCCTACCCCCCTCAGAAGTCACCCCACTCTCTCGCCTCTCTACCAAACCCAAACCTAGCCACCTTAAATCCCCAACAGGCTCCGCTACCTTCCGCCGCTGAAAATCGCCTCACGGCGGCGAACCGCTTCCAAATTGACCCAAATTTCTACCAGGCCATCTCCCCCTCACCCTCAACCCTAATATCTCGCCAATACCCCCAGAAAACCTCTCAAATTGAACTAATTTCAGATCTAAAAATATGAAAATCCCAAAATATAATTTCAGACGATTTCAAGCAAACCTGTGGCTCAAACCTACGTGAGTCGATCGCTCTTAACAAGAGCAATCGATTCACGTTCATTTGACTCATTTTTCAACCTCACCAAGTTCAGCCAATTTTTTTCCAACCAAATTGGTACTCCCTAACCTTATTTCTATGTTTATTTAATCATGTTTTGACATTGTTTGCTTAGGTTAGTTTCCGAATTTTTTTTGTTGACTAATTCCGAGTTTCAAATTTAGGTTTTCATCTCTATTTTCCTTTTTTTAATTTCTCATGATTGTCTTGTCTAATTCTTGATTTAGTTGGTTAATTAATTAGGAGTTATTAGTCTAAGTTTTCTCTGCTTTAGTATTCTCTGTTTTATATCTTAAAATAGCTACCTAAGTTTTATTTTTGATTCATGTTAGTCAACTGATTAGTAATCATGCATGTTAGGTATCTAAACTGTTTGTTTGAGTTTAATTCCTGATCTAATCAATTTGTTCTGAATTGTTAATAACCATGTGTGTTTTAGAATTGGTTGAACTAATTAAATTCTGATTTTATTATTTAAGGGATTGTTAGTTAATCATATACGATTAACTTAACTCAGGCTTGTGTCCTTTTCCTCTAATCATTGTACATTGTTCTAAATGTCTAACTTCTTATTTAGGATAATTAATTAAGTCTAATTGATTAGCTAATCATACATGTTTAGGATCACTTGAAGTAGTCTGGTTTAGGTTCTGAAAATGAGTGCTTGGGTTTAATCACCAATCTTTGACAATTGATTAACTTAGGATTGTTTCAATTTACTTTTGAAGAATTTCAGTATTCAGCTTCTTCGTTAGTGTTAATTAAAGAGCTTAATTACCTAATTAGGTTCATTTAGGCAATTTAATTAGGCTTCTAGTCTTAATCTATGTTTCCTTGAGTTACATGATTTCAGGAATTCAATAATGGCCAGTTCTTGGCAAAGGAGGCCCAAATTGGTCAACTGATGGCCCAAAGCCCTGAATAATAAGTGGTAATTACAGGGTTGTTTTAGGGTATTTTAGGAATCTCAACTATAATTGCCTAGGAAACTTCTATAATAAAGATAAAGGACCAAAATAAAATAAGAAAAGATAGTTAAATCAGAATTTCTGGGTAAAAAAGTAAAAGTTTAGAAGTAAAAAGGGTATAAAAATAGAAGAAGCTTCTAGAAAAGTGTACAGTTGTCCTAGCTGTTATAAAAGATGCTAAAAATAGGATAATAAGGAGAGTTGTACCAGGGCTGTTAGGAAGGACAATACTATTTTCTGAATTAGGATAAGGAATATTCCTAAAAAATACCCACCCTAAGCAGCATATATATAGACACTATCATTCTGAAAATACAGAGATATATATATTAGATGGTATTCTAGGTATTATTACACTGGGTCATGTTTTGCTGTTTTTCCTCCAATTCATAGGTATGTAACTAGACCTTTCTCTATGGAATAGATCTTCTAGCCTAAATTTTGCTCAAATGTCTATGTTTGTTTGGGTTTAGCTGAATTCAGTTATGTGTGGCTTGTTTGTTTTCCTTTCAACATGAATATATTGTTTGGTTAGATCTACTTAGATTTATTTTAAGTAATGTTGTTCATAGTAATCTCATATCTGAAACAACATTAAAGATGTGAATCTGGCCATCAATTGGTCAGATTCACTTCATAAAATGCATATTTTTGATGTTCTATTAAGGGTCGTAGGTGGGTGAGTTGTTGTAAAAATAGCATATGATTTGGTTGAGTAAAGCTGAAGATAAAGACTATAACTGTCACGACCCTAAATCCATTAAGGTCGTGATGGCGCCGGACCCCACTGTCAGGAAAGCCAACACTTAATAAATAAATTAAATCTTTATTTTAAAATTCTCGAAGCCTTTCCTTTTTCATTTTATTAAATAATAAATAGCGAACTTCCACTGAGTAAACAATAATATCTTAACAAATTTAAATAGTGAATAAATCCCAAAATTACCGCAGAACCCGGTGTCACAAGTGCATGAGCAAATCTTCTAGGAATTATACATGTACTACAATACTTGTCCGTAATACAAACGGGACAAGGAATTTAAATAAAATACAATACATTTGAGGAAGACTATGCCGGCTGCGGGTTGTCTCCGGATGGTGCAGCTCGTCTAAGTCTCCAGGTCAGCCACATCACTATGTCAAGCAGGGCCACCAACTATGAATGTACCTGTGCAATAAAAATGCAGAACAGGTGTAGCATGAGTACGAACACAACGTGTACTCATTAAGTATCCCGTCTAACCTCGAAGAGGTAGTGACGAGAGGTCGACTTTGACACTTACTAGAGGTCAAATTAATATAATCAAGTGTGATGTCAAACATGGATGTTACTATCGAATAACATATAACAACAGGAAAGTACAACTTTTTTCATAAATTATAAATCTCAGTTCCTTCTTCTCAGTTAACCACTCATATCTTAATACAATAAAACAGTTCAAATCACAGATGGTGTCCAGTAAATAACATGCGCAGGAAATGTCGAGGTTCGAACAACCCGAACCAATATAAATGTAAATTGTGCACTGCCGAATGGTCAAATGGCGCGAACCATAGATGCATCTATTAACCCACCATGCCGTACGGCCTGCTCCCATGATATTAGTGGAATAAATCACCCTGCTCGCAAAATATAAATTGCGAAGCGGTCTAAAATAAGCATACGCATGCAAACAGTCCACTCCGACTATACCGGGAAAACAATTACTCAAGAAAATGACAATTTCTCTTTTTAATGGTCACAAGGATTGTATTTAAATCTTTTCTTGAAATTCATTTGCAAGTTCGATAAGGTTAAAATATTTTGATTTCATTAGTAAATTACAAGTACGGCAAATAAAACATGATTTTGGGTCCTACACTACCCGGACATAAGCATAATAGTAGCTACACACGGACCCTCGTCACTTTGTGCATGCGTAGCTCCCACAAATAGTAGCACATATTTAATTAATTCACCTATGGGGACATTTCCCCCTCACAAGGTTAGAAAGGAGACTTACCTCGCTCCGAAGATTCATAACTGGCCTCCAAGCCCCCTTCGACGACTCAAATTAATGCACAATTCCCCAAAAAATATCCAAATAACGGGCAAACCAATGAAAATATACTCTAATACTTATAAAAATTTAATTTATATAAATCCCCAACTCTGCTCGAAAAGTTGACAAAACTACCCTCGGGCCCACGTTCCCGGATTTCGAAACTTTTCGAAGATAATGATTACCCATAGTCTTACTAACTCAAATATACAATTTACTCTAATTTCATGCTCAAATTCGTTGTCAAAATCCAAGAATGCAAATTCTAGGTTTTTCTTCAAAATTTCAAACTTTTCTACAATTTTTCATGATTTTCCATGTTAAAATCTAGATATAATCCAAGTAATTAACTTGCAATAGGTGGGATTGACTAACCTCCAAGTTGCTACGTCAATATCCCTCTCAAGAAGCTCCAAAAATCGCCCAAGAATGAAGAAATGAGTAAAAGTGCTAAAACCCCCGCTTTAAACACTCACTTCCCAGCGATCTTCGCGCCCGCGACAAAACCTTCACGCATGCGGTGTCCGTGCCTACGATGGATTTTCCACACCTACGGTCTTCGCACCCGCGACCTATTCTTTGTGCCCGTGGTGCCTGGCTAGCCAATGCCTTTTCGCGTCTGCGACTCATGCCCCGCATCCGCGAGCTCGTACCTGCGGCCATCCAAGAGCAGGTGCGATCACACCAGAAGCTAGGAGCTTCATCTTATGCTCTCCAAGTTCAAACTAGGTCCGAGGCTTGTCCGGTTAACACCCAGGGCCCCCGGGACCCAACCCGAACATACCAAAAAGTTCCAAAACATAATGCGGACCTGCTCAAGGCCTCAAATCACATCAAATAACATTGAAACAATGGATCGCAACTCAATTCAATCCTTATGAACTTTGAAATTTCCAACTTCTACATTCGATGTCGAAACCTATCAAATCACGTTCAATTGCCTCAAATTTTGCACGCAAGTCACATTCAACATTACAAGCCTTCTCCAACTTTTAGAATTAGAATCCAATCCCGGTATCAGAATTTCCACTTCTGGTCGAACTTCTTAAAAACCTTCAAATTTCAAACTTTAGCCAAATGACTCCAAAATGACCTGCGGACCTCTGAATTCACTTCTGATCGTGCTCCTAACACCATAATCACCATACGGAGCTATTCCAGACTCGGAATCCCAAACATACATCAAAAACACTAAAATGCACTTCAACCCAGACTTATGAAATTTCTTCTGAAATACTAACTTCCACAATATGCGCCGAAACACTCCCGGGTTATCGAAAACCCACTCCAAACGTACGCCTAAGTCCGAAATCACCATACTAACCTACCGAAACCTTCAAATCCTGGTTCTAAGGTCGTTTAGTCAAAAATCCAATCTTAGTAAATTCTTCCAACATAAGGCTTCCGAAATGAGAACTTTCTTTCCAATTCGACTCCGAACTTCCCGAAATTCAACTCCGATCACGCCTACAAGTCATAATACCTAAAATGAAGCTGCCGAGGCCTCAAACTGCCGAACGATGAGCTAGATCTCAAAACGACCTGTCGAGTCGTTACAGTAATAGTCCCTGAGAATTTCTTAGTTCAAGACATCAGAAGTTTTGCTTGTAGATATGTTAAATGTAATTCAAATTTGTTTAGCCCTGAAAAATAGTCGTGTGTATTTGTAAGACAATTATACCCCCTCCCCCTTTAATTTCGAATTCTGATTATCGGTATTGGGGTAGACCATTATCCTATAAATTATGTCCAGTAGGCTTGGTAGATTGGAAATGAAATTCAACTCCCTTTGATCTCCTAGATAGGAATAGTGTGAAACGGGCCAGACTTGTAGGCCAGCCCAATCGGGACTAACTGAACAAGTCCAGACTCTAGGCCATTGGGCCTGGGGTGTAAATCCCAATGGTTTAGTACTCTACTTAAATCTAAAGAATTAATATATTCCAGAACTAGTTAGAAACATTCTTAATATTGTTAACTTAAGATTCAAATGCCATGATTTGTGTTATATGTTGTTTCTTGTATGAATTAATTTTATATTGGACAAAATGTATTTTCCTTTAGAAATTGCATAAAATGTGCCTGGCCCATTATATTTGGCGAACTGGGCCAGATTTATTATATAGTTTAGCAGGCCATCTCCTTATTTTGGGCCTATAACAATTAGTTATTAGAAGACTTCAAATAGTACAATTCTTCATAGTTTAAATATTTCCTTGACCCTTACGTTAACCTACAAATAACTTAGGAAGAAAATCTTTCAAAAATAACAAATGTTAGACCCATCCTGAGTTAGGTAATTAATACACTTAAAAAAATTTTAAAACATTAAAAAAATTAAATTATACGTTCGTGTAACTTTGAATGAAATAACTTTTTCTAATGACAAGTATTTTCTTAAAAATTGTGTACACATTCGCGTGACGCAAATAAAATTTCAAAAATGAACATTCATAGAGACACCTTTAGGAGCGGATTTCAAATTATTATCGTGATTGCGTACATGATCACATGACGTGTTCTCAATTTTTAAATAAAACCATAATACACACTTTGACTATTTTCTTAAATGAATCAAGTGTCATTAACATGATTTTTGACGCATCAATTTCAAACAGGTATACGCATACCTAACTCGTCTTAAAATATTTATTTAAATAAAAATAATTGAATAATAAGAAGCGGTAAAAATGTAAATTCACATAGGTATTAAAATCAGTAATTAAATAATGTAGGCCAAGTATAAATCATTAAGAGACCGTGCTAGAACAATGGAATTCAGGAGTGCCTAACACCTTCTCCCGGGTTAATAGATTTCCTTACCCGGTCTTCAGGTTCGCATACTTTTTAAACGGAGTCAAAACTTCATCGATATGGGATATTAAAATAAATGGTGTCTCGGAACACCGTAAATGTGATGACCCAAAAGGTCATCCCGTATTTTCTAGCAAATTCTGTGTTTCGAGTTTGTGAAAACCTCCTTCTATATCACCTCAATTTGCGTACGCAGCCCGGGCGTGTGGCCGGGAAGCCTTTATGTGAAAAACTGATAAAAATGATAATTTTGTATTAGAAATTTCAATAAATTTGACTTCGGTCAATAATTTTGGTAATCAGACCCGGACCCGTGATTTGATGGTCCCGGAGGGTCCGTAAGAAAATACGAGACTTGGGCATATTCCCAGAATTGAATTACGAGGTCCCAAGTCCGAGAAATGATTTTTTAATGAAAAATGTTTTCTGAAAAATATAAAGGTTTTTGAAAATGAAATTTGAGGTGAAACCTATGATATCGGGCCCGTATCATGGTTTCGGAACCTGGTACAGGTTCGATATGATTTATATGTGTTATTTGTGAAATTTGGTAAGAAACGGACTTAGTTTGACGTGATTCGAACCTTAAATGAAAAACTTAATGTTTATAGATGTTTTGAGGGATTTCATGGATTTTTAGTTTAATTCATCGTTATAGTGTTGTTTTATGTGGTTTGGAACCTTGAGAGAGTCTGTGTTAGGTTATATGACTGGTGTGTGTGGTTAGACGGGGCCTCGGGGGCCTCGGGTATATTTCATATGCTCAATGGGTGTTATTAGAACTTGGGAGACAGCTGAACCATTGCTGGTTCTGGTTTCTCGCACCTGCGATGGACCTTCCGCAGGTGCGGCGAGGAGCTCACAGGTGCGGACTTGGCTTAATCACCCAGTCCTCGCAAGTGTAGTTTGTTTTTCGCAGATGTGGAGACGCAGGTGCAACCCCAGTCCTTTTAGCGGGTTATCGCATCTGCGATGGTATTTCCGCAGGTGCGGTCCCAGGGGCGCCGATGCAGAAATTGCTGGGCAATTATATCAGATTCGAGGGCTTATGCCTATTTTCACCATTTTGAATTTTGGAGCTCGGGAAGGGTGATTTTTGAAGACTTTTGGACCTGGGTAACTTAGGTAAGTGATTTTTAAGTTACTTAGATCAATTTCCATGATTCCGAACTTAAATCTGGTCCTTAGAATTCGAATTTGGGTGGATGATTTGGGAAAATTTTGATAAACTTCATAGACCAAATTATTGAGTTTTGATTGGGTTTTTGATCTCCGATTTTAGAGATTTTCATATGTTTATACTCGTGAGTGAATGGGTGTTCGGAAAATATAATACTTACCCGATTCCAAGACGTGGGCCCGGGGAACTTTTTGGGCGAATTTCCTAATTTCGCGCATTAGCTTGGAACTTATTAGTTATTTTATTTACTTGAGATGATATTTACACTATGAAATCATATTATCTAGATTTTGGCCACCCGAAGTTGGATACTCGTGACAAGAGCGTGGTTTTGAGTGCATTAGCGCAGTCAAGGTAAGTATATTGCCTAACCTTGTGGGGGGGAACTACCCCTTGGGATTGAGTCTTTTATGTTGATTGTAGTCCGCGTATGCGAGGTGACGAGTGCATACTCGGACTTATTTGCACATAGATTTTCCTTTAGGGATTTTAGGTCCTTATGTTCCTCGTTTATGAATTGAACTTGTTATATCTGAAATCCTGATTTCTAGTTACATCTCTTCCCGCTCAAATTAGAAGTACTTTCCTAGTATTCCTTGTTTCTTATTGGATCTTAATTGACTTAAATGAAGACTTTGTATTTTCTACCGTTATACTATATCTTCCTTCATACAATGCCTATGTGACTAAAACTAGTATAATCTCGCCTTACAATTGTCTAACAAGTAATTGGAATATCTATATGTTGGTGTCAAGCATGCCCGTGAGTCGTACATTGTGATTTAAATGATTTTCTCTTAAGTACTACTTAGGTCTAATTGAGGACCGCCCATGTTGATGGTATTTCTTTGATGCTTCCTATTTACTGAGCATTTGTTCGAGCTGAGTTTATCTGGAGAAGTTATTTGTCTATGTGAGATTTCTTATAGATGATTCCCTTGTTGGGGTGATTTGGTTTCTTGGTTGCGAACTTGAATAGATATAATCGTTGTTATACTAGCCTTGTTTTCACCTCGTTATGTTGTTTCTCTTTGTGCTTGGAATTCCTTTCAGTGGCTACTTCTTATGATTGAGTTTTTACCATTTTGTGATTTAAGTCTTTATATTGATTTGCTCATCGCACCTTGCATTTGGTCTTGTTTGCTTTTGCGCCGGTTGTGGCAATATATGTTGTTTCTGTCGCATTCTGGTTGTTTTCCTCAGTGGCTGCATTGCTTATTTAAATTCGGACTACGGATAGAGATCCGGGTGCTTTCCACTATACTGCATTGCATATTTAAATTGGGACTACGGACCGAGATCCGGGAGCTTTCCCCCTGTACTGCATTGCATATTTAAATTGGGACTACAGACCGAGATCCGGGAGTTTTCCCCTGGACTGCATTGCATATTTAAATTGGACTACGAGCGTAGATCCGGGAGCTTTCCCTTTGTACTGCAATGCATATTTTAATTGGGACTACGGACGGAGATCCGAGAGCTTTCCCCCCTGTACTGCATGACATACTTAAATTGGGACTAGGGACGAGATTCTTGGAGCTTTCCCCCTGTACTGCATTGCATGGCAAATTCTGAGTTGCTGACTGAGTTCTGGTGGTTTTATCATTGAGGACATTTGGATCAAAAGATATATAAATATACATATTGAAAAGTATAGCTAAAAAGCAATTATCTCCAGGAAAAATTATGTCTGAAGGGCTTTTATTTCGAATGTATATTTGAAAAGTATTTGTCTTGCAGAAAAAAAAATGATATTTGAAAGAGCAGTATTTGGGAAAGTATATTTGAACGCCACATATTTTTAAGGGACTATGTTTTAAAGATCTTTCCTTATAAAAATATATAAATATACATTCAGAGGGAGTATGTTTCAAAGAAGAAATTTCTCTATTCCGCAATGATTATATCTTTAAAGATTTTTAAATAAACTCACGATTTAAAGGTTTTCACTCGAAGATTTGACCAGCTTTATTGAGTTTATAAGGTAAGCCGTGACGTAAATAAATTGATGCAGTGCTGAGTTGCTAGTGTTTTATTGGGTTGTGATTCTCGAAATTTGGATTGCATTCTTTCCATTTTCTTTACGTATTTCTATTATGCTATCCGTTGATCGTAATTATTGAATTTTCTTCCGTATTACTCGATCGTACCATTAATTATATCGAAAAATCTTTAGATAGATATTATGTTTTGGTCATTTGTATATTTATGTCTATTTACTTATTAGACTAGTGGTGTCTTGACTAGTCCTCGTCACTACTTCACCGAGGTTAGTCTTGATATTTATTGGGCACCACTATGGTGTGCTCATACTACACTTCTGCATATTTTTGTGTGCAGATCCAGGTTATTGTTGTTAGTAGCTGCGCAGATCATTGCTGAGAAGACTCAAGGTAACTTGTTGCTGCGTTCGTAGGCTTTGGAGTCACCTAACTGTTTTACCTACTTACTCCTAGACAGTTGTATTTAGATTTGGTAGAAAGATTTCGTAGAGCTTATGACTTGCATTTACCGGGTTTTGGGAAATTGTAAACTCTCTCAAGATTTCTATATCGAGACTGTTATAATTCCTTTATTATTGTTGTTCAGTGGAAATGTTAGGCTTATCTAGTCCCTAAGACAAGGTGCAATCACGATACCCAACGAAGGGGAATTTGGGTTGTGACAAGTTGGTATCAAAGCTCTAGGTTCATAGGTGCTGCGAGTCATAAGCGAGTTTAGAAGAGTCTTGTGCATCGGTACAGAGACGTCTGTACTTATCTTCGAGAGGCTACGGAACTATTAGGACAATTTTACTTCCTTCATTCCTATTGTACGAGTTTATTGATTTTGAAGTTTGAAATTTTCGTTCCATTCTTCTCACTGATGGTGAGGACACGAACAGCGAATCCTGATGATGTTACTCCGAAGGAAATTTCACAAGGGTCAGAGACAGGGGCCAACGAGGAGCATGTGCCGCAGTTAAGATGCCTACCAGAGCAGCCGTTGAGGAGTCGCCACTAGTTCTAGCTGGGGGTGCCTGTTACTACCCCGAACTTCAGGAGACCTGAGCACAATTTTGAGTACAATTGGTACATCTACTAAGGTAGGGTTGATTTTAGTGCATCAGTTGCGTCACAGATAAGAGGAGGAGTTTAGACTCCCACTGCCTACACTCTAGAGCAGCGAGATCATATTGGTCAGGTTTCAGTTGTCATGGCAGCACGACATGTAGTTTCAGTTCAGACCGTGGTTAGGACAAAAACACTGGAGGAAGATCACCTTGGGATTTAGAGGTACTGGAAGTACGCCTCTTCTATCTTTCAGTGGATTGGCGGAGGATAATGCCCAAGGTTTTCTGGAGGAGTGTAACTATATTCTTTGTACTTCAGGTATTGTGGAGATGAACAGGATTACTTTTTTCACGTCCCAGATCCAGCGTAGTGGGTTGACCAGCGGTGGCGGCATATGAGTTGTGGTGATCTGGCCGATTTAGCTTCACTAGCATGGATTCAGTTTTCGGAGATGTTTTGAGGGAGGTTGCACCTCAGTTCCTTGGAATGTTTGGCGCGCCGAGTTTGAACAGTTGCGTCAGGGTGCCATGTCACCATTGGAGTACGTCGTCAAATTTAGTGAGTCAGCCAGTTATGTACCTCATTTGGTTGCTTCATTTAGAAGGCGAGTCTGTATATTCATTTAGGGACTAAGGCATGATATTCGGTTCAGCAGGACTCGAGAGTTAGAGTCGGATGCCTCGTTTCAACAGGTAGTAGGGATCGCTCGCCGGTTAGAGAGCTTGTGGGACTGAGAGCGAGAGGACAGATGAGATCGGGAGTGAGGTTTTAGAGAGGCAAACATGCCTTGTAGATCGGAGAAATCCATTAGTTCTTTATATGGAAGTAGGGTACCCCGACAGTAGAGGTTTCGTTGGTCAGCAAGTTCAGTTTGCATTACCAGCTTCGCATGGGAGCTTTTCAGGTACTCATGGGTCTTAGAGGATCCGTATTGTATGTTTTCCACAGCCACATCGGCAAAGAAATTTTTTTCGTGTGGAGATGTTAGCCACAGGGTGAGAGATTCTTCCAACACTCTGGTAGGTGTGTTATAGCATGGTATTCAGGTGGGTAGAAGGCGCCAAAGAAGAGGAGGCATGACCCGTTGGTGTGTTGCATATAGTAGGCTAGAGGCCGTCGTGCCAGATATTATCACATAGGTATGGCTTGATGTGCTAAAGTGAGGTACCATTGTATTTCACTATAGTCCTGTTGGTCAGGACGAGTTTCCATTTTTTGTTGTTTCATTTATGAGCGAGTTTCATGTGTTGCACTATATTTTTGTGCTTGCTCCTGTTTGGAGATTCTATGAGAAGTAGCCCGTGTCTATCATTGTTTTGTTCATCCTTGCTAGTAGTAAAACTGGAAGTGAGGCCATGTCGTCCTTCGTGGTAAGCTTTATGTGATTCTCCTAACTATTTTGTTTACGAGCTGTGATTTGATACTCCATTGAGATGTGAGTTAAGTGAGCTATATGATTTTGTTAGCCGAGATGAATTTGCAAGAGATCTCTATTGGTATGATGTATATTCGACATGTGACATAGAGTTGAGGGCGAGACCCTCATGATTCTTTGTGATTGGATATGTTTGGATCGGGCTGAGTACCTGCGGTGGAATTTTTTTTTATCAGGATGGAATCCTTATGATTTTTTCATATGCTTTGCTTCTTCCTTGTTATATTACTTTTGGTAAGTCAGTACTGATAGGGAGTTATGCCTACGGGCTTGTTTGATAGAACCTTTATATGCTTCTATTTTCATACTTAGTCATTTCTTTATGTGCTTCTTTAGTTTAGCTTGCGGGATGTGTGCTCGATGATGTTAGCTGTGACTCGATGATTCGGGTGTCTAATGATGACGTCTTCGTGTTTATTGCATTACTATCGGTATTATGGGATTTGTTAACAGAGTTCTTCCATATGTGGGACTAACTGCCAATGTTGAGTTGATTTCGGGCAGTTATTGTGATCAAAAGTGCTATTGAGCCTACGTGTAATGTGCTATCTTGTTTGGTCGTGCCTTGTGGGCGTTGACCTGAGTTGATGCATCTGGTTGAGGCTAATGCCGGATATGGATTTAGAATCAGGTCTTTTGGAAATGAGTAGAAGGTGAGGAATTGAGGTATGAGGCTCATCGATGATGATGAGAAGCTTATATTGTAGTTGTGATGGTGTCATCAGGCTTATATAGGTTTGGGTGACGTGGGATCACCCGTGGGTGTGTGTTGGAAGTGCGAAATCAGTGATTGGATGAGTTCAAAGTGAATCTTGACATGTTCGAGGACGAACGTTTGTTTAAGAGGGGGAGATTGTGATGACCCAAAAGGTCATCCCGCATATTCTATTTAATTATATTCTCCGAGGTCGTGAAAACCTCCTTCTATCTCACCTCGATTTGCATGCGCATCCCGGGCATGTAGCCGGGAAGCCTTTATGTGAAAAACTGATAAAAATGATAATTTTGTATTAGAAATTTGAATAAAGTTGACGTCGATCAACGATTTTGGTAATCGGACCCGGACCCGTGATTTGGCGGTTCCGGAGGGTCCGTAGGAAAATATGGGACTTGGGCATATGCCCTGAACCGAATTACGAGGTCCCAAGTCCGAGAAATGAATTTTTAAAGAAAATTGTTTTCTGAAAAATATAAAGGTTTTTGAAAATCAAATTTGAGGTGAAACTTGTGATATCGGGCTCGTATCATGGTTCCGGAGCCCGATACAAGTTCGATATGATTTATATGTGTTATCTGTGAAATTATGTAAAAAACAGACTTAGTTTGATGTGATTCGGACCTTGAATGCAAAACTTAATGTTTATAGAAGTTTTGAGGAATTTCATGGATTTTTAGTTTAATTCATCGTTTTAGTGTTTTTATGTGGTTTGAAACCCAAGCGATTATGTGTTACATTATATGACTGGTGTGTGTGGTTGGACGGGGTCCCGGGGGCCTCGTGTATGTTTCAGATGCTCATCGAGTGTTATTAGAACTTGGAGACAGCTGGACCATTGTTGCTTCTGGTGTCTCGCACCTGCGATGGACCTTCCGCAGGTGCGGACACAAAGGTGCGGCGAGGAGCTCGCAGGTGTGGACTTGGATGAATCACCCATTCTTCGCAAGTGCGGTTTGTTTTTCGTAAATGTGGAGTTGCAAGTGCGGCCAATTGACCGCAGGTGCAACCCCAGGCCTTTTAGTGCGTTTTCGCAACTGCGATGGTATTTTCGCAGGTGTGGGACCGCATGTGCGGTCCTAGGGACGCTGGTGTGGAAATTGCTGGGCAATTATATCATATTCGAGGGCTTAAGCCTATTTTCACCATTTCGAATTTTGGAGCTCGGGAAGGGCGATTTTTTAAAGACTTTTGCACCTAGGTAACTTGGGTAAGTGATTTCTAACCTACTTAGATCAATTTCCATGATTCCTAACTTAAATCTGCTCCTTAGAATACGAATTTGGGTGGAACATTTGGGAAAATTTTGATAAACTTCATAGACCAAATTATTGAGTTTTGATTAGGTTTATGACCTCCGATTTGAGAGATTTTCATATGTTTAGACTCGTGACTGAATGGGTGTCCGAAAAATATAATTTTTACCCGATTGTGAGATGTGGGCCCGGGGAACTATTTGGGTTAATTTCCTAATTTCGCGTATTAGCTTCAAACTTATTAGTTATTTTGTTTCCTTAAGATGATATTTACACTATGTAATCGAATTGTCTAGATTTGGGCCACCCGGAGTTGGATACTAGTGGCAAGAGTGTGGTTTTTAGTTGATTAGCGCAGTCAAGGTAAGTATCTTGCCTAACCTTGCGTGGGGGAATTACCCCTTAGGATTGAGTCTTCTATGTTGATTGTAGTCTGCGTACACGAGTGTAACGACCCAACCGGTCATTTTGAGCTCTAGCGCGTCGTTCAGTGGTTTGAAGTCATGAGCATCTTCGTTTCAAGTACTTTTGACCCGTGGTCGTGGTCGGAATTCAATTTCAGGAAGTCTAGAATTTATTTGGAAAGAAAATTCTCATTTCAGAAGCCTTAAGTTGGAGAAATCAACTAAGATTGAAATTTTTAGTAAACGACCTTCGAATCAGGATTTGCAGGTTCCTGCAGCTTCGTATGATGATTTCAGACTTGGTCTTATGTCCGGATTGAGTTTTGAATAACCCGGGAGCATTTCAATGCATATTGTAGAAGTTAGAATTTTAGAAGAATTTCATATATTTGGGCTTGGAGTGCATTTCAGGGTTGTTGATGTCTGTTTGGGATTCCGAGTCTGGGAATATCTTCGTATGGTGATTCTGGAGTTGGGAGCGCGATCAGAAGTAAATTTCTGATGTCCGTATGTCATTTTGAAGTCATTTGGCTAAATATAGAAATTTGAAGGCTTTTGAGAAATCCGACCGGAAGTGGAAGTTTTGATATCGAGGTCGGAATGTGCTTTCGGAAGTTGTAGCAGGTCCGTAATGTTGAATATGACTTGTGCACAAAATTTGAGGTCAATCGAACGTTATTTGATAGGTTTCGGCATCAGATGTAGAAGTTGGAAATTTCTAAGTTCATAAAGTTGGGATTTGGGTGCGATTCGTGGTTTCGATGTTGTTTGATGTGATTTGAGGCCTTGAGCAAGTCCACATTATGTTTTGGAACAGGTTGTTATAATTGGACGGGGTCCGGGGTCCTCTGGTGGATTCCGGGTAGTTAACGGATCAATGTTTGAAGTTGATGAAGGCTGAAGGTTGCTGTCATCTGGTGTAACACACCTGCGAGGCTATGACCGCAAGTGCAGCTAAGGGCGCCGCAGGTGCAAGTTTTGGGCTGGAGCTGAGGAGGTCGCAGGTGCGGAAGATGGGTGGCACCTACGGAAGCGTAGGTGCGAAGAAGGGACCGTAGAAGCGAGAGATGCTGGGTTGAGTCAGAGCTGCACCTGCGATGGAATTTCCGCAGGAGCGGCTATTGGACCGCAAGTGCAAAAGGAGGCCTGAGTAGAATTTTTTAAACTCGGGTTTTTGTCATTTCTCACCCATTTTTCATTTGTCATGGGCGATTTTTGAGAGCATTTCAAGGGGGATTTTCCTCAGGCATCAAGGTAACAAAATTCCTCTCATTTGTAAGTTAATAACAAGATTATATGCATGGATTAGGCATGGAAATTGAAGAAACCTAGAAAATGTAAATTTTGAATTTATCCACGAATTTAAGTATGGAATGTAGAGTAAATTGTATGATTGAACTAGTAGGGCATTGGGTAGAATGTATCTTCGAGAATTTTGGATTTCTGGGCACGTGGGCCCGAAGGCATTTTGGTCATTTCTCCGAGCGGGGTTGGGAAAGTATATAATTTGAATTTGTTGTGAGTATTAGGATGAATTTTCATTGCTTTGTCGTTATGTCGTAGTTTCGAAGCGTTGTGCGTCCGTTGGAGTCATCGGAAGGGCTTGGAAGGAATTTCGGAGCGAGGTAAGTCTCCTTTCTAACTTTGTGAGGGGGAATCGCCCCCCTAGGTAAATTAATTCAGTAAATGCTATTATCTTCAGGGGCTACATATGCACGAGGTTATGTGAGTCTGTGCGTAGCTACTATTATGTCATGTCCGGGTAGTCTAGGACCCATTAGCATGCCTAACGTGTTGTACCTGTAATCCTGCCTGTAATATTAAACTGCTAATATAAACGAAAACGTAATTGAATATCTAAATTAAACTAGAGTTCATTTTGTTAATATTCTAGAAAGAGAATTGATTCCTCTGTGGATATTTGTGTACCTGGACTAGGTTGTATCGTGGAATATCATTAAATTTGACAAATTAGTTTCAAAAACATAGATTTCAAAACCTATGTTTCATGTTTTTTTAATAAGAATTTACCACTTTCCTGAGAAAAACTGTTTTCTTGATAAAATACGGATTTATAATGTGGATATGTGTAACTATGGGTGCCTGAGTTGCATGAATGATTCGCGAGCAGGATGACCCTGTATTTCTGTGTGTATTCATTTGAGCACCTGAGTCACAGGTATGATTCGCGAGCAGGCTAGCCATATTATTTTAACCGCGTCGCATGATCGATTCGCGAGCGGGGTAGATATATGCATCTATGGTTCGAGCCATTCGACCCTCGGCAGTGCACAATTTATTATTGTTGGTCCGCTCCATTCGACCCTTGGCATTGCTTGCGTATGATATTTGATGCGTCGTTGCTATGATCTTTGCCTGATTACTGGCCTGAAATATTAAATTATCAAGTGAAATGACAGAGATTTAAAGTTATTAAAAGAGATTTTGGAAGAATTTGTTCCTTCTCGTTGGTTTATTATTATTTGATTAAATCACCATGTTGATTAATTTCTAATATGGCGAAGATATAAAGTGTTAAACGTGAACGGAGTTGAAAAATATTTAAATCCTGATCTTGATAACTGCCTATGATAATCATGCTCAGTGTCATACCTAAATATTCTAAATCGACCTTTAGTAAGTGTCTAATTTGACCTCTCGTCACTACCTCTCTGAAGTTAGGCGGGCGACTTACTGAGTACACGTTGTTTTCGTACTCATGCTACACTTGTGGTGCATTTTATGCACAAGTACTTTCATAGCAATGTGGTGGATTCGGAGACTTAAGCGAGCTGCATCATCCGGAGGCGATCCGCAGCTGACAGAGTCTCTTCGTACTGTATTTATTTCATTTTAATTTCCTTGTCCAGTTGTATTTCGGACAGGCCTTGTAATGATTGTATAAATTCTTATAAATTGCTCATGTACTTGTGACACCGGTTCTGGGATATGTGTTGGGGCACATTTGTTAAAGTGTACTACTTAAACTATTCTTTTACTTGACAGATCTCTATTTTGTTAAAATGTAATAAAGTGAAAGGAAATATTTTCATAACTGTTAAAACTATAAAGTTATTTCAATTAATTAATGATTTGGCTTGCCTGACATTGATGTCCGGCACCATTATGACCTTAGGGATTTTGGGTCGTGACAACGAGGTGACGAGTACGTACTCAGAATTATTTACAAATAGATTTCCCTTTAGAGATTTTAGGTCCTTATGTTCCCCGTTTATGAATTGAACTTGTTATATCTGAATTCCTGATTTCTAGTTTCATCTCTTCCTACTCAAATTAGAAGTACTTGCCTAGAATTCCTTGCTTCTTATTTGATCTTAATTAACTTAAATGAATACTTTGCCTTTGCTACCATTATACTATATCTTCCTTCATACAATGCCTATGTGACTAAAACTAGTATAATCTCGCCCTATAATTGTCTAATAAGTAACTGGAATATCTATATGTTGGTGTCAAGCATGCCCGTGAGTCGTACATTGTTATTATGATTTTCCCTTAAGTACTACTTAGGTCTAATTGATGACCGCTCATGTTGATGGTATTTCTTTGATGCTGCCTATTTACTGAGAATTTGTTCAAGCTGAGTTTACTCGGCGAAGCTAATTGTCTAAGTGATATTTGTTATAGCTGATTCCCTTGCTGGGATTATTTGGTTTCTTGGTTGCGAACTTGAATAGATAGAATCATTTTTATATTTGCCTTGTTTTCCCCTCCTTCTGTTGTTTCTCTTTGTTCTTGGCATTCCTTTCAGTGGCTACTTCTTATGAGTGAGTTTTTACCATTTTGTGATTTAAGTCTTTGTATTGATTTGCTCATCGCACTTTGCATTTTGTCTTGTTTCATTTTGCGCCGATTGTGGCAATATATGTTGTTTTTATTGCATTCTGGTTGTTTTCCTAAGTGGCTGCATTGCATATTTAAATTGGGACTACGGACCGAGATCCGGGAGCCATCCCTCTGTACTGCATTGCAAATTTAAATTAGGACTACGGACCGAGATCCGACAACTTTCCCCGTGTACTGCATTGCATATTTAAATTGGGACTACAGGCGAAGATCCAGGAGCTTTCCCCCTATACTGCAATGCATATTTAAATTGGGACTATAGACGGAGATCCGAGAGCTTTTCCCCGTATACTGCATCGCATATTTAAATTGGGACTACGGACGAGATTCCGGGAGCTTTCCCCATGTACTGCATTGCATGACAAATTATGAGTTTCAGACTGAGTTCCGGTGGTTTTATCATTGAGGACATTTCGATCGAAATATATATACATATACATATTGAAATGTATAGCTGAAAAGCAATTTTTCTCCAGGAAAAGCATGTCTGAAGGACTTCTATTTCGAAAGTATATTTAAAAAGTAGTTGTCTTGAAATAAAATGATATTTGAATGAGCAGTATTTGGGAAAGTATATTTGAACGCCATGTATTTTTAAGAGGATATGTTTTAAAGATCTCTCCTTATAAAAATATATAAATATACATTCAGAGGAAGTATGTTTCAAAGAACAAATTTCTCTATTCCGCAAATATTATATCTTTAAAGCTTTTTAAATAAACTCACGATTTAAAGGTTTTCACTCGAAGTTTTGACCAGCTTTATTGAGTTTATTGGCTAAGGCCTGACGTAAATAAATTGATGCAGTGCTGAGTTGCTAGTGTTTTATTGGGTTGTGATCCCGACATTTCTATTATGTTGTCCGTTGATCGTAATTATTGAATTTTCTTTTGTAGTATTCGATCGTACCGTTAATTGTATCGAAAAATCTTTAGATAGATATTATGTTTCGTTCATTTGTACATTTATGTCTATTTACTTATTAGACCAGTGGTGTCTTGACTAGTCCTTGTCACTACTTAACCGAGGTTAGTCTTGATACTTAATGGGAACCACTGTGGTGTGCTCATACTACACTTCTTTACATTTTTGTGTGCAGATCCAGGTTATTGTTGTTAGTAGCTACGCAGATCATTGCTGAGGAGACTCAAGGTAACTTGTTGCTGCGTTCGCAAGATTCAGAGTCACCTTCTTGTTTTATGTTTATTCAACTGTACTTACTTACTCCTAGACATTTGTATTTAGATTTGGTAGAAAGATTTCGTAGAGCTTATGACTTGTATTTACCGGGTTTTGGGAAATTTTAAACCCTGTCAAGATTTCTATATCGAGACTGTTATAATTCCTTTATTATTGTTGTTGCTCAGTGTACATGTTAGGCGTACATAGTCCCTAAGATTAGGTGCTATCACGATACCCAACGGAGGGGAATTTGGGTCGTGACAGTAAAAAATCTGGGTGGCGACTCTGAAAATTAAATAAATAATCCAAAATTCAATTATGTCACTTAAATTGGAAAAACTCCCCCACCCTTTATCGGGAAAAATTAGGTGTGACATACACTTTTGCACATTGTGTGCAGATGTTGGCTGTTGCTGATGCTGTGTTCGATGGTTACTGGATTTGAAGATGTATCTGCGTCCCTGTTGTAGCTGCCTCCTTTGTTCGGGGTAGCCTTATATTATAAAAATCTATTTATGTACTTTTCAAACAGACTATATATTTATTTCATTTTCGCTTTGTAACTCTATTCGTAGAAGCTTATGATTTGTACTACTTGTCCTTGGGAAATGTATAAAATTCTGTAAATTACTTTCATTTAATTGTCTTGTTAATATAATTGAAATTGAATAACTATTAGTTGGCTTACCTAGTGTATTGGGTTAGGTGCCATCACGACTAGTAGATTTTGTGTCGTTACAACAAAATTCCACCATCATTTGTTATTCTTATTTAAGTGTCACGACCCAAATTTCCCTCTGTTGGATATCGTGATGGCACCTAGCCTTAAGGACTAGAGAAGCCTAACATTTCCACTGAACAACAACAATAATAAAGGAATTAAAAAAAAATTCGAAATAGAATTCTTGACAGAGTTTCAATTTCCCAAACCCGGTAAGTACAAGTCATAAGCTCTACGAAATCTTTCTATCAAATCTAAGTACAACTGCCTAGGAATAAGCAAGTACAATTGAATAGAAATAAAACAGGAAGGTGACTCTGAAGCCTGCGAACGCAGCAACAGTTTACCTTGAGTCTCCTCAGCAAGGATTTGCGCAGCTACCAACAACCATAACCTGAATCTGCACACAAAAATGTGCAGAAGTGTAGTATGAGCACACCACAGCGGTGCCCAGTAAGTATCAAGACTAACCTCGGTGAAGTAGTGACGAGGACTAGTCAAGACACCACCGGTATAATAAGTAAAAAGGCAAGATTTATAAATGACCGATCCAAAATATCTATCTAAAGATTTCTCAATGTAATTAACAATACGATCGAATAATATGGAAGAAAATTCAATAATCACGATCAACGGATAGCATAATAGAAACACGCAAAGAGAATGGAAAAGGATGAAATCCAAATAGCGGGAACTACAACCCAAGAAAAACACAAGCAACTCAGCACTACATCAATTTATTCACGTCAGGCCTTAGCCAATGACTCAACAAAACTGGTCAAATATTCGAGTGAAAACCTTTAAATCGTGAGTTCATTTTGAAAACATTAAAGATATAATCATTTTGGAATAGAGAAATTTCTTTTTTGAAACATACTTTCTCTGAATGTATATTTATATATTTTTATAAAGATAAATATTTATAACATAGTTTCTTCAAATACGGGGTGTTCAAATACACTTTCCCAAATACTGTTCTTTCAAGTATCATCAATATACGTGATGTTCAAAATATATTTTCCCAATGACTGCTCTTTCAAATATCATCAAAACACGTGATGTTCAAAATGTATTTTCCCAAGTACTGCTCTTTCAAATATAATCAACATACGTGATGTTCAAAATATATTTTCCTAAGTACTGCTCTTTCAAATATCATCATTCTGCAAGACAAATGTTTTTCAAATATACTTTCGAAAAGAAGTCTTTTAGACATAATTTTTCGTGGAGTTAATTGCTTTTCAGCTATACTTTTCAATATATATTTATTTATATCTTTCGATTCAAATCTCCTCAATCATAAACTATCGGAACTCAGTCCGCAACTCAACATTTGTCATGCAATGCAAAACAGGGGGAAAGCTCCCAGATCTCTATCTGTAGTCCCAATTTAAATATGCGATACAGTACAAGGGGAAAGCTCTCGGATCTCTGTCCGTAGTCCCAATTTAAATATGCAATGCAGCCACTAAGGAAAACAACCAGAATACGACAGAAACAACATATATTTCCACAACCAGCGCGAAAGAAAACAAGGCTGAATACAATGTGCTATGAGCAAATCAATACAAATACTTACATCACAAAAGTGGTAACAACTCGCTCATAAGAAGTAGTCACTGAGAGGAATGCCAAGCAAAAAGAGAGAAAAGCATAACGAGGGGAAAACAAGACAACTGTAGAAACGATTCTATACATTCAAGTTCGCAACCAAGAAACCAAATCATGCCGGCAAGGGAATCAGCTATAACCAATCTCACTTAGACAATTAGCTTCACCGAATAAACTCAGTTTGAACAATGCTCAGTAAATACGCAGCATATGAAGGAAGACATAGCATAACGGTAGGAAAAACAAAGTCTTCATTTAAGTCAATTAACATCATATAAGAAACAAGGAATGCTAGGCAAGTACTTCTAACTTGAACAGGAGGAGATTATATTGAGAATCAGTAATTTAGATATAACAAGTTCAATTCATATACGGGGAACATAAGGAACCAAAACTCTATAAAGGGACAATCTATTTGAAAATAAGTTCGAGTACACACTCGTCACCTCGCGTACGCGGACTACAATCAACATAGAAGACTCAATCTTAAGGGGTAGTTCCTCCACACAAGGTTAGGCAAGATACTTACCTTAATTACGCTAATCAAATCAATACCATGGTCTTGCCACGAGCACCCATCTCCGATGGCCCAAGTCTAGACAATTCGATCGCATGGAGTAAATATCATCACAAGGAAACAAAATAATTAATATGTCCGAAGATAATACGCGAAATTAGGAAATTCGCCCAAAAAGTTCCTCGGGACCACGTCTCGAAATTGGGTAAAAATTATATTTACCGGACACCCATTCATCCACGAGTCTAAACATAAGAAAATCTCTCAAATCGGAGGTCAAAAACCCAATCAAAACTCAATAATTTGGTCTATGAATTTTATCCCATTTTCTACCCAAAATTTTTGAAATTAAAGGTTTGATATAAGATTGGAATCATGGAAATTGGTCTATAATGGATAGAAATCACTTATCCAAGTTACCCAGGTGAAAAAGCCTCCAAAAATCGCCTCTCCCGAGCTCCCTAATTCGAAAAATGGTGAAAATAACATAAACCCTCGGGTCTGATATAATTGCCCAGCAATTCCGCACATGCGCCCCTGGGACCGCACCTACGGTCAAGCACCTGCGGAAATACCATTGCAAGTGCGAAAACCCACTAAGAAGCCTAGGGTCGCACCTGTGGTCAAATGGCCGCACCCGCGACTCCGCATCTGCGGAAAACACACCACACCTGCGAGGATTGGGGGATTGGGCTAAGTCTGCACCTGCGAGCTCCTCGGTGCACCTACGGAAGGTCCATCGCAGGTGCGAGACACTAGAACCAGCAATGGTTAAGCTGTCTCCCAAGTGCTAATAACACCCGATGAGCATCCTAAACGTACCCGAGTCCCCCGGGACCGTGTCCAACCACACACACAAGTCATGTAACCTAACACGGACTTGCTCGAGGTTTCAAACAACATAAAACAACACTAACACGATGAATTAAACTAAAAGTCCATGAAAATTCTTTAAACTTCTATGAACATTAAGTTTTGCATTTAAGGTCCGAACCACGTCAAATTAAGTCTGTTTCTTACCAAATTTCATAGATGACACATATAAATCTTATCGAACCTGTACTGGGCTTCGAAATCATAATACGGGCCCAATATCACAGGTTTCACCTCAAATTTCATTTTCAAAAACCTCTATATTTTTCAGAAAACAATTTTCCTTAAAAATTCATTTCTCGGGCTTGGGACCTCGGACTTCGATTCCGGGCGTACACCCAAGTCCCATATTTAACTACGGACCCTCCGGGACTGTCAAATCAAGGGTCCGGGTCCGTTTACCAAAAACATTGACTGAAATCAACTTTATTCAAATTTCTAATAGAAAATTTTTATTTTTATCAATTTTTTACATAAAGGCTTTCCGGCTACAGCCCCGGGATACACACGCAAATCGAGGTGACATAGAAGGAGGTTTTCACGACCTCGGAGCACAGAATTAGATAGAATATACGGGATGACCCCTTTTGGGTCATCACATTAAGTTATGGTGATTATTCACTTTTGGGCCAAATTTTGCTTAGTAATGTTAAATTATAATTAAAAATGAGAATAATAAAGGAATTAAGGGGAAATCTTGTAGTACTTTGGAGAAAGCATAAGATGAAAAGAAATTCAATAAAGATCTCTAAACGTAATGGAACTAAAAATTATAACCGATTCGAGGATTCACGGGGAAATGAAATTTTCTTTTTAAATTTGGAATATTCCAGAGGAACATTTTGTTGTATTTTACGTAATTGTAATAAGAAAAGAATATATAAGTAGAATATTACTCGATTTAAATTTCTAAAATTTAGGAAATCCTACATAATTCAAACAAGGAAAGAATCAATAACTAATACATTAGTCATTTTTAAAGTCCTAAAATTAAATTACAAATTTGTCCAATATAAAATCAAATTTAAAAGTGTAAAAAAGGTGAATGTCATTTCCCTAAGGTCCTTCATGCTTTTAATATAGTACTAATATATATGAACGTGTGTTGCACATTAATAATAGCACGTGACGATTCAAACATTTATTTAAATGAAGGAACAATAAAATTTAATTTACAAGAGAAATTTTATGTATAATAATACAACAATCATCTAAATGTCGAAAAATATTATTACATTAGCATAAGACATGAATTTAAAATAAAAGGACATCATCAAAACTTATACAAATGGTTAATTTTGTCATGTTAGTTAGATAATTATGTATTATAGTTTAAAAAGTATTTAATGTGGTGGTATCTTAACGAACACTTCTTCGTGGACAATATTTTTTTGTGTATGTTTCCTACTAATGCTTTGGTTGGTCTGTCTTAACCAGAACTCTTGTTGTCAATCTTGATATCCCTTTTTAAATTGAAGCATACAGTTATTTGTGCAAGAAAACATATTGCGTAAATATAGTCCAATATTTAGAATGTCTGTCCTTGTGCTTTATTTATTGTATTTGCAAAACATAAAAATACTAAAAATTATTTTCACAAAAAAATTAAAAGGATATTCCTTTGTTTAGGAAGACGAAAGTTGAATTAAGATATAAGAATATACTTAGAAGCACATTGACCAGTATCATAATTTTTGCATGTATGACGTTATTCTCAAAACTTTTATATACCATCTGTGTGCCATTACATAAGCTATTCGGCATATTTAAGTTTTTCAGTAGCATTACGGGCGTATTATTCTTCAAAATCAACCTATATACAATGAAATATCAACTTAGTCTATTATATATACGGTGACACTAACATAAGTAAGAAATAATAAATTTGACGACAAACATGTATGTTAAAAGGCCATCTGGTATTAAATTATTTAATTATTCTTCTTGGTAGTAATTATTGGTATCATTTTCTACTGAGTCAAAAATAGAAAAATATTTTGTTTTTACTATAAGATTTTGCAATCAACCTTTTATTTAGTTGATCAACATATTCATTTCTGCTAGCTAAGATGTCTTATTAAATGCACTACTATTACCATTGGGATTTATAACCAAGTGGTCAGAAAGAACAAAATCATCTTTTATTGGATGCTCTTATTCGTTTTCGACACAAAGCAAGAAGACACTGAATACTAGATCTGTTCTTACTTTATATTTCTTGTCAGTTGAATCTTTTTCATTTAAGTCTAGAAGTATAACTTTGGCAAGCTAGCTTTTACAGTATCTGCTTTTGTCGATTTTTGAACTACTAGTAGTACTTGACATAAAGTACCTCCCAAATCACTAATTTTTAACCAAACGATTCATTATTATCTATTATATCTCTAGAACTCTGTTTGACATTTAGTCATAACTGCTTCATCCCATATTATCAATTTTTCCTTCCTTATAAATCTAGCATCATTGCTCTGCTTTGGTATATTTGTGGTGGTTATTTATGTTGTTTGAAGAGGTATATTAAATCTAAAGTGGGTGGGCTCAAAATAAAATCGTTGTTGGTACACCACTTGCTATTATTGCTAATGGTGTCATGCCTCTTGATATGATATTTGCAAGTAATGCATGATATAGATATATTATTTCGATTCCGCCAGAGGCATCTACAAGGAATAATCATGTTATAGCAGAGACGACTCTTTATAATATAGTCTTGAAAGCTTGTTCTAGTTTAGGATTTAGATTTGATTGTGCTTCCTCAGACACATGCATAGAATTTTGATTCTTAAGTTCAAACTCTCTTTTTATGGAATAAATTTATGTACCCTAAATTTTTTTCTTTAACTTAAATAAGAATTTTACTCATGTGCTGAATTTAAAAAATAATTGAATTGAGTTCTCTTGCTAAATAATTAATTAAAAGATTTAATTATTTGATTTTAACATAAAAATAATTTATTCTATGTTGATTCTTATCTTAATATTAGTTCAGCTCTTGTTTTGAATACTTAATCTTAATTATAGTTTTATCCACCATAAATTTAATTTTCAAAGAGTAAAAGATTGATATGATATTTCACTTTTAGATCTTTATGTCTGTATAATCATTAGTGGTATTGACCATTACCAACAATTTCTTTTCTCTTTTTCACACATTTATATTATTAAATATTTTTTAGTTATTTAATAATTGGATTTTTTTAATATTACACAAAAATTGATAAAATATATTATTTGAGTAAGGAAATAGTTCAAATGTAATATAAAATATTATCGTGGGGGTATTTTTTTCTCAATATTAACTCTTTATGCATTTCACTTAATAATACTTTTTTTATGTTGGAAATTATGGAATCGTATTACCAATACGAAGGATTCTGATGAAATTGATTTTAATAAAACTTTCATATATTTAATAAGAATTTAATAGATAAATTTTGTTAGTTCTTAAATATTAAAAAATATCACAGAAGGTATTGTAGTCCAAAAAATAATTTATTACAATTATGTCATTTCTCTACGTGTTCTTCCGTTTAATATTTTAGGGCGTCTTGGTATATTAATATTATATTTATGCTTTTATAATAATATACACTCCTTTTTCTAAATGGATTTGGACTATATAATACATTCTCAAATTAAATTAGTAATAGGACATTATAATACTTTTTCAAATTAAATTAGTAATAGAAATCTTTAAGAAATATATCCGAAAAATAATAGGATCACATGACTAATGATATTTACTTGTTCAATTTTATATGAATTAGACAGCCGAAAAGTAATTATAAATATAGAATTCCTAAAGATAATCATATAGGATTTCTAACGTGTAGTATGATGTCATAAAACTAATAGGATTATAAGGCTAATATCTAGAATTCTAATTATGTCATTTTATTATGAGTTATTATGCTTAACATTATTAGATTATTTTTGTAACTGACATTGTATTCATTCTTTTATGATAATATCGACAGATAGATAGATAGATATTCTTGCCACAGTATTCGAAACTAGTTCACTACCGACTTTATCCATTAACCTCATGACCGAAATCCTAACGTGTCGTGATGACGCCTAACGTGGTACTAGGCAAGCTGAAATTTCCAATACATTCCCAACATTTAATAGAAAATGAATCAAAGTATTTTAAATAACAAAAATTCTCATAAAAAGGAGCAGAAACCCAAAACATAACGCGGTAACTCTCGGCATCAAGGTGTGATTGAGTACATAAGCATATAAGTATCATAAGTCTGGAATACTGTCTATGAAAGTCCAAAACTAAGTACAAATAAAAGAAAGATAGAGACGGAGAAACAAGATCTGCGAACGCCGGACAACTACCTTGGAATCTCCTAGAAGATCAGTTGTGCGATGAAATCAACACCCACCGTGTGCGAAAACACCTGGACCTGCACACGAAGTGCAGGGTGTAGCGTGAGTATAACCAAATCAGTAAGTAACAATGCTAAATAAATAGATGAAGATAGTGATGAGCTACACAGTTTTAGTTCAGTTTCAAAAATCTCAACATAGGAAAAGTAGGTATGCTTTCAAGTGCAGCAATTTAAGTCAAATTAGTTAATTCATGTCATGTTCAAGTAAAACAGGATGCAGTGTCTCTCGGACATTTCAAAACAATGATATATGGCAGTTGAATACAACAATATTGAAATCAAATGCCCCCTCTCAGAGAAACAATCACTCAGATATCACAATCATGCATTCCTCTTAATCGCTCGGCACTCGGTAGTCGATCTCACTAGGTACATGCGCTCACCGGTGTGCTTACAGACTCCAGAGAGGCTCCTTCAGACCAAGCGCTATATCAAGACAATCATGACATAAAATCAATGAAACATGTTGTGGCGTGCAACCAGATCCCAAAAATATCGTAAAAATCAGGCCCTCGACCTCACTCGGTCATCAATCTCTCCGGTCTCTCGGGCTCTCAGAGATTATGAAAATCAGCCCAACTAGCAATGATATGATGTATCAACAAGGAACAATATATACTGAGATATGATATGCAAATAAAATTGAGTCTGAGTACAAACAAAAATTAGTAGGTAATTCAACATGTATCACGGCCTCCCTTGGTCCCAACAGTACCAACACATAGCCTGAACATGATTTATGACATGTCTTGTAGTCAAATTTCTATAACACATGTAAAGCATATAGCTAGCAACAAGTTATTCAACTTCACAGTTTCATGAAATGGATCAAGTCCCAATTCTTATGGTGCACGCCCGCACGCCCATCACCTAGCATGTGCATCACTTCCAAACCAATCACAAGACACATGATACGGGGTTCCATACCCTAAGAACAAGATTTAGAACTGTTACTTACCTCAATCTGAGTAAATCTCTACTCCACTACGCCTTTGCCTCGCAAATCAGCCTTCGGACGCCTCGAATCTAGCCACAAACAATTTGATACAATCAATACGGTCTAAGGGAATAAATTCCACAAGAAAATATGAAGTTTTAATCAAAAATCCAAAATCGGCTCAAAGTCGCCCCCCGGACCCATATCTCAGAATCTAACAAAAATCACACATCCCAAAAGTCCATTCAGCCACGAGTCTAACCATACCAAATTTATCAAAATCCGACACCAAATCGTCACCCAAGTCTCCCAAATCAACGATCCAAATCCCTAGCCTCCAATCCTCAAATTACACCTCAGAAACACACCTACTAGGTGGGAAAGTCAATGGGGAAACATAATTATTGAAGAAATTTAACTATAAGTGACTTACCTCGAGAATCCCTCTGAAAAATTGCCCAGATCTGAGTTTACAAAGTCAAGAAATGATAAAACCCTCGCAACCCAACGTTTATGTTCTTCCTAGCAATCTCGCTCCTGCGGCCAACTTAGTCGCTTATGCGACTTCTCAGGAGCGACTCAACGCTCGCTTCTACATCTTCATCCGCACCTGCGGTCCAACCTTCCTCTCATGCAGACTCGCTTGTGCGAGTAACCACTCTGCTTCTACGAAACCCAACTCCTCTGCCTCTTCCGCTTCTACGATCCTCCTGCCGCATTTGTGGTCACGCAGGTGATGCAATAACCTCGCACCTGCATCCACCTGCACACTTTCTTCCGAACTCCGCATCTGCGGACCTCGCACTGCATCTGCGACCAAAGCTCCACAGGTGCGGTTACACCAGCAGAACCCAACTTCAGCGGCCTCATAAATTCAAGTCTTGAGCCGTTAACCACCCGGAATCGACTCGAGGCCCCCGGGACCTCAATCAAACCTACCAATAAGTCTTAAAATATCATATGAACTTAATCTAGCCCCCAAACCACCTCAAACAACATCAAAAACATGAATCGCACATAGATTCAAGCATAATGAACTATGGAATTTCCAACATCTACAACTGACGTTGAAACCTATCAAAAAACACATCTGAATGACCTTAAGTTTTGCACACAAGTAACAAATGACACCACGGGCCTACTTCAACTTACAAAATCAGAATCCGACCCCGATATCAAAATTCCACCAACAATCAAACTTTCCAAAAATTCAGCCTTGGATATTTCAAGCCTAATTCAACTACGGACCTCCAAATCACAATCCAGAAACATTCCAAAGTCCAAAATAACCCGACGGAGCTGACGGAACCATCAAAACTTTAGTCGTTTACACATAAGTCAACATCCAGTCAACCATTTCAACTTAAGCTTCCCATTATGAGACTAAGTGTCTCAATTCATTCTGAAATCCTTCTAGACCTGAACCGACTAACCCGATAAGTCATATAATAGCTATAAATCACAAAAGGAGCAGTAGATGGGGAATCAGGGATACAACTTCTGGAAACGATCGGCTGGGTCGTTACATCCTCCCCTTATTAAACAAATGTTCGTCCTTGAAATGGTCTAGGAACATACCTGGAGTCTCAAATAGGTGTGGATATATGCTCTGTATCTCATGATCAGTCTCGCAAATAGCCTCCTCAACTAACTGACCTCTCCACTGCACCTTCACCGAAGTTATTCTTTTTGATCTCAACTTGAGAACCTGTCGATCGAAAATGGCCATCGGTCCTACATCATAAGTCAAATCACCATCCAACTGAACCGTGCTAAACTCCAAAACATAAGACAGAACACCGACATACTTCCGGAGCATAGAAACATGAAATACTGGATGCACACTCGACAAAATAGGTGGCAAGCCAAGCTTGTAAGACACCTCTCCAATCCTCTGAAGTATCTCAAATGGCCTAATATACTGAGGGCTAAACTTGTCCTTCTTCCTGAATCTCATAACACCCTTCATTGGTGAAAACGTAAGCAGAACCTTCTCCCCAACCATGTAGGAAACATCACGGACCTTCCTGTCGGCATAACTCTTCTGTCTACGTTGCGCCGTGTGAAGCCACTCATGAATCAATTTAACCTTGTCCAAAGCATCCTGAACCAAGTCAGCACCCAATAGCCTAGCCTCACTCGACTCAAACCAACCCACTGGATATCTACACCCTCTCCGATACAAAGCCTCATACAGAGCCATCTGAATGCTCGACTAGTAGCTATTGTTGTTTGCAAACTTCACGAGAGGCAGAAACTGGTCCCATGTACCCCCGAAATCAATGACACAAGTGCGTATAATGTCCTCCAATATCTGAAAAGTGCGCTTGGACTGCCCGTTCGTCTGAGGGCGAAATGATGAACTCAACTCAACCTGGGTGCCCAACTCTCATTTTACTACCCTCCAAAAATGTGAGATAATTTGTGTGCCCCGATCTCAAATGATAGACACCGGCACACAGTGAAGGCAAAAAATCTCTCAGATGTAAATCTCAGTCAATCGCTCCGAAGAATAAGTAGCACCAACTGGAATGAAGTGCACGAACTTGGTCAGCCGATCCACAATCACCCAACTAGAATCACACTTCCTCGAAGTCCGTGGTAGCCCAACTACAAAATCCATGGTGATCAGCTCCCACTTCCACTCTGCAATCTCTAACCTTTAAAGCAATCCATCTGGTGCCTAATGCTCATACTTCACCTGCTAAAAGTTACGACACTAAGCTACAAACCCTACTATATCCTTCTTCCTTCTTCTCCACCAATAGTGCTGCCTCAAGTCCTGATACATCTTTGCAGTACCCGGATGAATGGAATACCATGAACTGTGAGCCTCCTCAAGAATCAACTCACATAGCTCATCCATGTTAGACACACAAATCCGACCCTACATCTTCAATACTCCATCATCCCCGATAGTAACATATATGGCATCATCGTATTGAACCATGTCCTTGAGGACAAGAAAATGGGGGTCATCATACTGGCGATGCGATTATATAAAGATGACCGAGAAACCACACAAGCTAGAACCCGATCGGGCACTGAAATATCAAATCTCACGAACTGGTTGGTCAAGGCCTGAACATCAACTGCAAGAGGTCTCTCAGCAATAGGAATAAATGCAAGGCTACCCATACTTACTGCCTTTCTACTCAAGGCATCGGTCACAATATTGGCCTTCCCTGGATGATACATAATAGTAATATCATAGTCCTTTAGCAGCTCCAACCATCTCTGCTTCCTCAAATTTAGATCCTTCTGTTTGAACAAGTGCTGGAGACTTCGATGATCCGTAAACACCTCACAAGACACACCGTAGAGGCAATGCCTTCAAATATTTAATGCATGAGCAAAGGCAGCCAACTCCAAATCACGAACAAGGTAGTTCTTTACATAAGGCTTCAATTGGCGTGAAGCATAAGCAGCCACTCTACCCCTTGCATCAACAAACGCCAAATACCGATCTGAGAAGCATCACAATACATTGTATAAGAGCATGAAGTTGAAGGCGAAACTAGAATTGGAGTTGTGGTCAAGGAAGTCTTGAGCTTCTAAAAGCTCTCCTCACACTCATCTGGCCACCCTAAAGGAGCACCCTTTTGGGTCAATTTGGCCAAGGGCGATACAATAGATGAGAAACCCTCCACGAAACAACCGTAATAATCGGCCAAGCCGAGAAAGGTCCAAATCTCCATAGCTAAAGATGGTCTGGGCCAAATCTGAACTGCCTCGGAGCCACCTGAATACCCTCACTTGACACCACGTGCCCCAAGAACGCCACTAAATTAAGTTAAAACTCACACATGGAGAACTTCTCATATAGATATCCTCCCTCAACCACTGCAACACAATCCTCAACTGCTGGGCATGCTCCTCGTAGCTACGAGAGTACATAGGATATCATCAATGAACACTATGACAAACGAGTCAAGATGAGGATGAAATACATTATTCATCATATTCATGAACATCGTTGGTGCATTGGTTTGCCCAAAAGACATAACAAGGAACTCATAATGAGCATAACGGGTCCTGGATGCTGTCTTTAGAATATTCGAGTCTCGAATCTTCAACTGGTGATACCCAAACCTCAAATCAATCTAGTAGAATAGCCTCTCTCTCTGAAGGTGGTCAAACAGATCATGAATGCGCAACAAAGGATACTTGTTCTTGATTGTGACTTTGTTCAACTGCCTATAATCAATTCACATCCTCATAGTACCATTCTTCTTCTTCACAAACAGTATCGGTGCACCCCAAGGTGATAATCTAGGCCTAATAAACCCCTTATAAAGGAGTTCCTGAAGTTGCTCCTTCAATTTCTTTAACTCAGTTAGTGTCATACGATACGGTGGAATAGAAATGGGCTGAGTGCCCGACACCAAATCAACACGGAAGTCAATAACCCTATCAAGCGGCATGCCCGACAGGTCTACAAGAAACATATCCGGAAACTCAGCACCAACATTCCTCACAAAGTCCAGATAAGATAGAAAACCTTTCCAATTATCCGCTCTGTCTTCAAATATGAAATAACTCTACTAGAAACATAGTTTAGAGAACCTCGCCACTCAATCCTTGGTAATCTCGGCATCGCCAACGAGGGGAATCACAAGAAATTTTCATAGGCACAGGCCTAATTCAATCGATGAATCGTTTGAGGACGAATTTAGGGAGACTAATCTGATCATATTCAACCTTAGATGGGAATTAGAGCGAAGTCTGGGCGGTATCTGCCTTAATAATATGTGGTACACCAACTTAAAGTCTGGTGGGTATTGAAATAAAGGGGAGCATCTTGCTATAATGAAAACGCCAGTTGTTACCATAGTAGTTGCATGAATCAAAGCGCATACTGGAGTGGGACCCTCCGTAACATCAGGTAACCAGGTATGCGATCCTACCTATGCATATTTCCCAATAGCACCAATAAAGAGTAAAATACAAATAAGAGTTATGGCATTTAATCTCATTTTGCAAGAAATCCAACAATTTTTGGGAGCACTAGGACTTGCAAAAATTGTTTAAAAGTCTATTGTGCTTACATAGATGATTTTTATACAAGATTCTTGGTTTGTGGGACGAGAGGATTAACTGAATTTACTCAATTTTTTAGTCGACGGGTAATTGATGTGATTTTTTTTCGTTTTCATACTGAAAAAGTAAATTGAACGAGAGGTGTTAAGCTTTTTATCATCCTGCGGCACTACTGGGTAAGGCTTCTTTGATCAGATCTTCTCACTCAGCTAACTGCCAGACAAGGATGCAAATAAACTGCTTATATAGAATGCAGATCAACACATTCAATGAAGCAGCCAGTACGACAGACAACCTACTTTCTTATTCTAGTACGGGAAAACCCTCTATCTATCAGCATACCCATACCGGCACTGGGTGGCCAAGTGTGAAGAAAAAGATAGCATACAATGGAGTAGCCAACTCATAAAAAAAAGCAGGGGCTCTAGCTTTGAGACAAGGTAACATGAGCCTAACAGTCGCGTACTTGGAAGCACTTTTGTTTTCAATCGTCAGATGGTAAAGAAAGGCGCCATCCCTCTTTTATCTCGCAATCACAATAGCCATACGGTCGAATAGTTGAGTTAGACGCTCGTAGTCCCAATGCCACCTCCACGCAAGCCCTCTGTCACCCACCCGACCTCGTCCGCTTGGAAGGACACAACCTTGGCAAGCCTTTCGAGTTCTACCCCCGCTACCACAAACATCATAGCCCATATACTGCTTGACCACAGTCTTAACGTGACAATCCAGAATAGCATGACATGGAGACAACCAATACATACCCAAAATCACATCGAAATCAACCATGCTAAGCAACATGAGATCAACTCTAGTCTCCAGACTCTCAATAGTCATTACATACGAATTATATACACGATCCACAAAAATAGTATCGCCCACGGGTGTAGAGACAAGAGCAGATGAAACTAAGGACTCACGGGGCATATCTAGATAATGAGAAAAATATAATGATTCATAAGAATAAGTGGAACTAGAGTCAAATAATACAGAAGCATCCCTGTGGAAAACTGAGCCAATACTTGTGATCACTGCATCTAAAGCAACAACATCTGGTTTGGCCGGAATAGCATAGGTTCGGGCTAGACCACCCCATGACGGGCCTCCCCATCTAGGGAGATCTCTAGATGACTGGGCCCCACCCCGAGCTGGCTGAGCAGGTGGTGAAATAACTGGTGCTAAAACCGCAGACTCCTCTGCTGCACTGGACCTCCCTGACGACGAGGACACTGTCTCCACAAGTTCCCAAACTCCCCACACTCAAAGAAACTCCCCAGCGCTGGTGGTGGGGACTGAAGGGAGCCCTGAACAATAGGATAACTGCTAGAAGGACCTGGAATAGATGAGACCGGAACTGATGGAGCACGGGACGAACTTTGAGTTGGAAGGGCACTAAGAGATGACTTACCCTGATGAGAACTGTATGAACCATGGATTGATGATGCACCACAGTGAACTGGACGAACCATCTGAGCATGCCTATAAGAACGACCCTTGTCGTGGTGGAACTGACCCCTAGAAGGAACACCGCTAAAATCACCTGGTCCACGAGGACTGTTGGCCTCTCTCTCACCCCGCTCTTGATCGTAGATCATCTCTATATTCTAAGCAATGTCGACCACCTCATTAAAAGTTTCTCCAGATACCCTATCCCGATTCATAAGCAACAGTAGCTGATATTTGAGGCCATCAATGAACCTCATAATACTCTCCCTATTGGTGAGGACCACATCTGCGTGACGAGCCAACTCAGAAAACCTCATCTCGTATTGTGTTACAGACATGCATTCTAACATAATTTCTTAAACTGTCTGTGCCACTTCACTCTACGGAACTGCAGCACGAACTTCTCCAAGAAGAGAAAGGAGAACTCCTACCATGTAAGTTGTACTACACCAACTAGCCTGCTCCTCTCACCAATTGAACACAGCCCCAGTGAATGAAAAGTAATGAACGAGACCTCACTAGTCTCCAAAATATCGACCATGCGAAGAATCTGCTCACACCTGTCCAAGAAGCCCCATTGAAAGATGGAGGCTAGAGCCTCCAAAACCTTTCTAGTTTCCTCTTCTCATCCTCAGTCATGATAGGAACCACATGGTCCTGAGCAGCTACAACCGGTTGGGTTGGTAGTTCCCCCGGTGTCTGGAGTCCCTGCATCACCTGCTCTAGTGTACAGGCGGCGGGAGTTTAAGTACCTCCCCCGACTTAAGAAGTGGTTGTTACGGCTAGAACAGAGACCGCCTGAGCAAGACTACTGCACACAGTTAGTTTTTGAGTCAAGGCCTCCCGAAGGCCTGGAATCACGATTGGCACAGCTAGTGCCCGAGCTGGACCACTACTCAATTGTATCTGGCACCTGCTCCTGAGCTGGAGCAACTGGTAGATTTGCAAGTGTTGCCCTAGCTATTGTACGAGGTGCACCCCTGCCCCTACCGCAACCTCTACTACGACCTCGGCCTCTCGCGACCCTAATTGGTGGTACTGGTGGTTGTCCATGCTGTCTGCTAGAACGTGTCCTCACCATATATGAGATAATAGAATAACAAAAGTTTAGTTACCGGAATCAACAAATCTGCACGACAAGAATACAAGAATGTGAAGTTTCCTAAAGGTTCGGCAGCCTCTCGAAGATAAGTACAGGCATCTCCGTACCGATCTGCAAGATTCTTCTAAACATGCTCATGACTCATGAGAGCTATGCTAGCTAGGCTCTAATACAAAATTTTCACTACCCAAATCCTAACATGGTGTGATAGTGCCTAACGTGGTACTATGCAAGACGACATTTCCAATACATTCCCAACACTTAACAGAAAATGAATCAAAGTATTTTAAATAACAAAAATTCTCATAAACGGGGTAGAGACCCAAAACATAATGCGGAAACTCCCGGCATCGGGGTGTCATTGAGTATATAAGTATCTAAGTATCATAGGCCCGAAATACATTGTCTATGAAAAACCGAAACTAAGTACAAATAAAAAAAGATAGAGAAAGAAAAAAACAAGATCGGGGAATGCCGTACAACTACCTTGGAATCTCCTAGAAGATCAGTTGTGCGAAGAAATCAATACCAACCGTGTCCGGAAACACCTGGATCCGCACACGAAGTGCAGGGTGTAGCATGAGTATAATCAACTCAGTAAGTAACGATAATAAATAAAGAACTGAAGATAGTGACAAGCTACATAGCTTTAGTTTAATTTCATAAATCTCAACATAGGAAAAGTACTCATGCTATCAAGTGCGGCAATTTAAGTCAAATCAGTTAATTCATATCAAGTTCAAGTAAAACAGGATGCAGTGTCTCTTAGACATTTCAAAATAATGATATATGGAAGTTGAGTACAACAATAATGAAATCAAATGCATCCTCTCAGAGCAACAGTCACTCAGTCTTCCCATTCACCCCAACCTCACAATCACTTATTCCTCATAGTCACATATTCCTATCAGTCGCTCGGCACTCAGCACTCGAACACAGTAGGCACCTACGCTCACTAGGGCTGTGTATAGACTCCGGACGGGCTCCTTCAACCCAAGCGCTATATCAAGCCAATCATGGCATAAAATCAATGAAACACGCCGCGGCGTGCAGCCCAATCACATAAATATCGTCACAATCAGGACCTCGGCCTCACTCAGTCATCAATCTCTCCAGTCTCTCGGGCTCTCAGAGATCATGAAAATCAACCCAAACAGTAATGATACGATGTATCAACAAGGAATACTAGAGATAGAGAAATGATATGCAAGTAAAATTGAGACTGGGTACAAACAACAACTAGCAGGTAATTCAACATGTATCACGGCCTCTATGGGTCCCAAGAGTACCAACAAAAAGCCTAAACATGATTTCTAACATGGTTTGTAGTCAAATTTCTATAACACATTGAAAGCATATAGCTAGCAACAAGTTATTCAATTTCACAATTTCATTGAGTGGACCAAGTCCCAATTCTTACTGTGCACGCCCACATGCTCTTCACCTAGCATATGCGTCACCTCCAAAACAATCACAAGACATATAATACGGGGTTTCATACCCTTAGAACCAGATTTAGAACTGTTACTTACCTCAATCCGAGCAAATCTCTACTCCATTATGCCTTTGCCTCGCAAATCAGCCTCTGGACGCCTCGAATCTAGTCACAAACAATTTGATACAATCAATACGGGCTCAAATAATAAATTCCACATTAAAATATGAAGTTTTATTCGAAAATCCGAAATCGTCTGAAAGTCGTCCCCTCGGGATCATGTCTCGGAATCCAACAAAAATTAAAAAACCCTAAATCCCTTTCAACCACTAGTCTAACCATAGCGAAAATTTTAAAATACGACACCAAATCGTCACCCAAATCCTCCGAATTAACTCTCCAAATCCTTAGCCTCCAATCCACAAATTAAACCTCAAAAAAACATCTACTGGGTGGGAAAATCAATAGGGAAACATAAGTATTGAAGAAATATAACCACAAGTGACTTACCTCACAAATCCCTTTGAAATCCCTCGTAAAAAGCACCCAAATCTGAGATTACAAAGTCAAGAAATGATAAAACCCTCGGAACCCAATGTTTATATTCTGCCCAGCAATCTCGCTTTTGCGGCCAACTTAGCTTCTTGCGGCTTTGCAGGAGTGACTCAGTGCGCGCTTCTGCGGCTTCCTCTGCACCTGCGGTCCAACCTTCCACTCTTGTGAATTATTTGAAAACCGGTTAAAAAAGGCTACCCTCGGTAAAATAATCAAAGGGCTTTGATAATATCAGCCCTCAAAAAACCTCAAGAGGTATCGAATTATTCAAATTCGAACTTGTGCTAAGGAACCAAAAGCAAAGGGGTTTCGACCAATACTAAACCATCAAAAGTCCCAATGAGTAAAAAATATATGCTGAGGCATAACAAAATTTTATAAAGTCTTTAAGCACAAAAAAAGGAAAAAAGCCATTCTTTTAAGGCCATATCGGTCTAATTCAAAGATCCTAAGGGCCAATACACTCATAGTTCGCGAGCACATTTCCATTCAATTCAAACCTAAGGGTTCCACTACTTCAAGCTCGAATAAAAATTCAGTCGACTATAGTTCGAGGATTTATTCTTACTCAATACAAACCTAAGGGTTCTATTACTTCAGGTTCGAGTTTTACTCGAACTCGACTATACAATGAGTTTTATTATGACTTCGATCAGCTCAACCAAAATCGAAGTCTCAAACATATTATTCAAGACATAAATGTGTGCTAAAATCTTACAAGGCACAAAGCAAGTTTGAAAACAAAATTTAAGAAGGAGCTCAGAAGGATATTTTTATATTTATACTTGAACAAAAATATGTACAAAATACCGACAAAGGTCTTAATAAAAATAAAAGAAAAAATAGAAGTCCTAACTATGCTCGGGTCGATTTCTCCATCGGCGGCAGTTTCTTCTTCGGGCCCCTCGCTTTTATCGGACCCGCCTTGGATGGCTTCATCATCATCATCGGAGGGGGAGGAGGCAAGCAGCCTGGCATCAACCTCATGCACCTTTGATTGTTCTATCTCCTCAGAGAGGTCAAACCTCGAGCATGGATTTCCTCGAGGGTCTCCCTTCAATATTGGTGTTTGGAAAGGTCGACAGTCCACTAAGCTTGATCAAGGGTCTCTCTTAACTGTTCTTGAGCGGCCTCAGCATCAGCCAGATACACGGCCACCGATTTATCGACCTCCGTCTTCGTCTTTTCGGCCTCAGTTTAGGCCTTAGCAAGTTTGTCCTCCAGCTACCCGATACTTTTGGCCTGAGCCGAGTTATTCTACCTAGCACTCCAAAGTTTAAATTCAGCCGATAAGAGTTGGGTCAAGGTAGCCTCTTTTTCCGCAGTAAGGCGGTCCATGCCTTCTTTCCACCGATGGAAGTCAGCTTTAACTTGATTGACTTCCTCCCAGAACAACTCGATCTTCTTAATTTTTTGCTGTAACTAAGACATCGAAATGTTAGCCTCGACACTTGGATCAAGTCCGTTTTTTTCAAAAGGACAGTTACCTTCTCGTTCAGCTCGGCATTCTCCTTACAAGGCTTGGCCAAGTTTTCTTGAAGGTCCCTGAGCTCTTCATTGCCCACAAAGGAGCTTGAGAGCATTTCTCTCCTCCGAAGTCTTCTGGAGCTCGGCCTCACATTGGATCAGATCGGCCCGAGACTTAGAAAAATCCTATATGGGAAGAAAATAAGTTAGACTGAAGGAAGGAAAAGAAAAAGAGAATTACAAAAATTAATACTTACTCGACATAAAAGACGATTGGCCTCTTCAAAGAGGGTGGACACATCATTAAGGTCAGAGTCATCATCGACCCCGGTAAAGCAATCTCGAAAAAGATCATCTTCACTAAGGACTCCGCCTATGTCAGGGGTCCTCATGGCCCAAGCCTCTCTTATCGCCTCCTCGGAGTAAGTCGGTAGAGAAGACGAATGACCTGTTGTCACTTCCCCGAGTGAGTCACTCTGGGCACTCTAATTGGCTCCCGCGGTCTCAGAACCGGCCCCATATGGTATGTTTGTTGATGGTCGAGGGACAATCTTGACCTCAGGTGATTTGGGGTCTTCACCCGAACTTTTCTCGAAGCCTCCTCATCATGATGCTTGATCTCGGCAACCGCCTCTTGTTTTGAAGATTTGGCGGTCTCAACGGTCTTCCTAGGTCGAGCTACCAACACCTAGGCATCACCTTCTTATTCTTCTTCTTCTCTCAAACTTTGGACCAAGTCCATGGTGAGAGCAATGACCTTGTGTCTGGTCTTTCGAACTTTCGGTTTAGGATTGTAACGACCCGGTCTGTCGTTACGTAAAACTTGCATTTTTATTGCTGTCATTGACTTGTCATGGACTCGTTATTCTATTATTGATAGAGTCGATAGGCTTGAAATCGGAATTGTTAAATGAGAATTCATTAACTTAGTCTTTAAGTGATAGCCTTATAATGGGAAAAGCCAACTGAGAGTTGACTTATTGGTAAACGACCTCGAAATGCGAATTTTATGGCTCGGATAGCTTCGTTAGCTGATTTGGGAATTAGGAGTGTGTTCAGAATATTTTTGTGATGCCCGGTGTAGAATTAGGCTTGAATTGGCGAAAGTTAGTTTTTGGCGACTTCTGGTTGATAGTGGAAAATAGGCTATCGGGGTCTAAATGGAGTTTTGATAGTTGGAATAGATTTGTAATGTCATTTTGGAATTTTCTGCAATGTTTCAGGTCAATCGGAGTTGTTTTAGGTAGTTTCGGCATCGTTGGTGGAATTTAGAAATTTCAAAGTTCGTAGGCTTGAATTCGATGAGTATTTGGGATTTTGATGTAGTTCTTGACGTTTCGAAAGCTCAACTAAGTTCGAATGATCATACGTGATGTGTTGGTATGTTTGGTTGGGGTCCCGAGGGGCTCGGGATTGTTTTGGGTGGTTAACGGGGAGTTTGGAGCATAACTGTTGTTGTTGAAGTAGCTGGTGCTGGTGTTTTCGCACCTGCAGAGGAGCTACAGGTGTGGACCCGAAGGAGCGGACGAAGCTCTGCAGATGCGAAAGTTTGGCTGAGTGGGAAGAGTCCGCAGGTGCGAGTTAATTGCCGTATCTGCGAGACCGCAGGTGCGGGAGGTCGATCGCAGGTGCGGGATTTGAGGTCCTTTGGATTTTCCGCAGGTGCGCACCTGGGATCCGCATGTGTGAGTAAGTCGTCGCAGGTGCAGAACTACTGGACAGAAAGTATAAAAGCGTGCCTTCGCGAATTTTAGCCATATTTTTCAATATTTCATCCGGGTTTGAAACTTTTGATAGGGTTTTGAAGAGAGGATTCGATAGTTCTTCATTGAGGTAAGGTTTTTGGATTCTAAACTCATTTATATGTGATTAAAGATCAGATTTATGGTGGAAAATTTGGGGAAAACCAGTGCAATTTGGGTAATTAGGGCTTGGGATTAAGAGTCTTTAATATGGGGATTTGAGGGGTCATTTGGACTTGATGATGAAGAACAGTTTCGTATAAAAATTTCTGAATTTCGGGATGTGGGCTCGAAAGGTTGGGTTTGACCAATTTCGGGATTTTTGAGTATTTCTGATACATTTCAATTGGGATTAGTTCCTTAGCATATTATAATGATATACATCTGATTGTTCGTAGAATTGAAGCACTCGGAGGCCGAATTTAGAGGCAAGGGCACTGCGAAGTAGTGTATTAGCCGGTTTTGAGGTAGGTAATGCTTCCAAACTTGGAACTGAGGGTTCGAAACCCCAAACTATTTGATATTTGATGGTAATTAAGGTGACGCCCTTGCCAAGTGACGGGCATGAGGGCGTACACCGAATATTTGTAGCCTGTCTCATCCCATGGCACTGTCTTATGGGTATCTCAAGTTGATATTTGTACTGTGAAGGTGGTATTTACCTTGAACGCAATAGAAATCATGCTAAATATAAATGTTAAGGCTTCACGCCGATATGTTAAGATCGGCACAGTCGATTATTGCTGTCTCTACTTATGATTATTCTTTTCATGTACTCAGTCCTGTCATAGTATATGTTTCAAGCCTCAGTCTCGTAAGTTTCTAGTTTATTCTATGTTAGAGCATTGTGAGTAAGAATGGAAGGTATTGACTGAGTGAGGCTTGAAACCTGGTTTTGAGACAGTTATGAGGTCAGACTGCACACCGCAGTGACCCTGGAATCATGCCTTTGTTTGCTTGATATAGCACTTGGGCTGAAAGGAGCCCTTCCGGAGTCTTTACACACTCAGTGAGCGCACAAATATTGAGGGATGGATTTCCCTGGACATGGATCTTGTCCGAGTATTATGTTCTGGAGATGGATCTTCTCCGTGGGTCTTATGTTCCGGAGATGGATCTTCTCCATGGGTATTATCTTCCAGAGATGGATTTTCTCTGTGGGGGCTGGATCAGCCTTTTTCCTCAGTATTAGGTGACAGTGTCACTTGTGTTTATGTAATATTTGGGATGGACTTTCGATGGGCCGGAAGGACGTATTCTATTACTGAGTGGACCACCTTATGAGAGTTTGATTAGTGAGTACACATAATTCTTGATTCTATATGAATTCCTGCTAATATGCAGGGTTACAGACGCAAATTCATGCATCTTGTTTTTTTTCTGATATAGTATTGTCATGTCCAAGTTATATTCTGTTGCTCGAATTATCGGAGGTTTAGTCTGTCACTACCTCTCATCCCGTAGTTTGGTTTCGTTACTACTGAGATGGTGTACTCACGTTACCCCTTGCTCCTTGTGTGCAGATCCAGGTACAACGGGATTCAGCTCTGGTTAGTGAGTTGCAGTAGTTTCATCAGAGTTGACGAGGTAGCAGCTGGCGACCGTGATCTCGTCTTCTCTTCCTTTTCTACCGTCATATTTATTTTCAGACTATGTTGGTCATTTCTTTTTGGTTGTATTAAGTACTAGTAACTCACGACTGTGTGACACTCGATCCGGGGTTTGTAGGATTTGGGTTTTGAATTTCATAAACTGGTTTCCAAATTATGATTTATTATTATTTTTATCCACAGACTTGTTAAGAAGGATATTTTATTGGAAATTTTATTTAGTTAGATAAAATGGGTGGCTTGCCTAGTTCCATGGCAGGCGCCATCACGACTCCGAAAATGGGTCGTGACAATTTGGTATCAGAGTTCTAGGTTAGATAGGTCTCACCAGTCATGAGCAGGTTTAGTAGAGTCTTGCAGATTAGTACGGAGACGTCTGTAGTTATCTTCGAGAGGCTGCAGAACCTTTAGGGAAAATCTCACATTCTCGAACTCTTGTCGTGCGAATCCATTGATTCAACCTGGAGCGTAATTATTTGAACTCCTTTCATGTATTTAAATGCGCACGTAAGCGCTCAGTATTAGTCGTGCACCGATGGTTTGTGGTTTCCATGAATGGGATGTGATTTTAGCATGCCTGGGGCTAGTCTGGAGGACTTGAGGCTGGATTTTTGTCTGTAGCTTGAGTGCCGAGATTTCATTTGTGTGAGCATATGTTTTGGTGACTTATATGTCCGTTGGTGTCCTTATTGAGGGGACTTTGTGACTAGATGACTTCGAGGTGGGTGTGATTAACAGTTAGATGTGTTTAGGTTGTTTGATTGTGACGAGAATGGATTAGCGGGAGATGTAGCAAGAATCATTGAGTAATTGACCTCAGTCTTAAGTTAGAATATGGCCACGAGTTGTGAGTGTATCGGAAGGCCTCTTATGTTGTTTAGATGTGGAGTGAAGCGGAATTTTCTGTTATTTTCTGAGCTTTTGGTAATGCCTTTTGGGCTGACCAATGCCCCAGCATCGTTCATGTATTTGATTGATGGTGTCTTTAGCCGTGTTATAACTCATTTGTTTTTTTATTTATGATGGCATCCTGCCGTACTCTCATAGCCAGGGATAACATACTTGGTATTTTGTGATGGTATTACAAGGATATAGAGAGGAGAAGCTTTGTGCGAAGTTATCCAAGTGTGAATTGTTGGCTTAGTTCAGTAGCATTCTAGGGACACGTGGTGTCCAGCGAAGGTATCTATATGGTCAGACGAGTGTCAGTGGAGCTTCCAGAAGCTCAAGAATTCCTGGACCATAGCTCCAGTGTTAGTATTGCCATCAGCTTCAGGTTATTATACCGCTTATGGAATGCCTCGAGGGAAGGCAGTGGTTGTGGTCTACTGTAGGAAGGTATAGTGATTATGTGATAGCTGTGATATTCGGAAGTGTATAGGGAGATAACATTTTGAGATTTAGCAGGTAGGGTATCTCCTGCGGGTTGTCTGAGGTGTGTGACCCTTATGTTTATCTGTAGTAAGTTCTCTTTATAAGTAAATGATGCATGTTGCAATTGAGTTTAGATTGCTTGTGGGAGTTGGCATGACCATCACAATGGTGGAGGCGAGATTTGCAATTGATTTGAGTGTTAGATGGTTTGGGTCATATAATCTTACGGAGGATTTGGTTGAATCCCACCACAGCATGGTGGTAGTGATAATGTGTGGGCATAGTCTTATTTGTTGTGATCCTTGGCTTTGATTCCAAGTGGTTACACGATTATGTGTTGTATTGGTTTCAGTTTGGGGTATACTGGTGAATAAGTTATGACCTACACAGGTGGAGTCAGGGAATGACTCGAGTGATGGAAATTTCTTCGATACAAGTTGTAATGTACTTTACGGATAGTGGAATTCATTGTATGATGGAGTTGTACTGGTAAGTGTAGAATGTGCAATGTATGAGTGTGCTTGTTGCTTCAATGGTGTAGGTTACTTTCCTATTATATGGATTGCAAGAGGTGTCAGGTCGTTCTATGTACTTGGTTACTGTAATTGAAATTGTGTAGAGTAAATGACGTTCAAGAATGGTTCAGACGGATTCGAGGTTATATGTACCGATCGAGGATCTTCAAGGTGTGAGAAGGTCTAGACTGAGATTTATGAGAAAAGTGTCAAGGCTTGTGGTGTATTTGCATTATCATGGATTCTATCCACCATTATCATGAAAGTGAAGGTAATGAATTTAAATTCGTAGGAAGTCTCTTCAGGGTAAGTATTTCTAATGTGGTGAATTTAGGGATAATTGAGCGAGTATTCAGCGGCCTATGAGCCTTAGACAATATATTTTTATGCTCAGGTTTCGTGCGGTGAGTCGGGATTGAGAATTATGGTATTATGGCAAGAAGAAGTATCAATTCGAAGGTAGTAGGTCGGATCAGGATGATAAGGGATATGGTTAGTTCTTTGGGTGTTTATAAGGTAATGAGTTGTTACATGTGTTTATTAGCAATTCTCTTGGAATTTGGTGGCATGTGTAGCTTGGTTGAGTTAGAAGGATTCAGTCCTGTCGGTTTGGTGTTGTACAAGTGTAATTCGGGAGTTCTTGATGGTCTCTACCATGGTTGGAGATGTATATTTCTACGGGCGTGAGGACCAAGTGATGTATATTGATTTTTGCTTCTAGATAGGATCGAATGGAAAGTTCTTGGTTAGTTGGGTATGTAGTTGTTGTGGCTAGGAAGGGAGTATGAAGTTCTCATATTTATCATAGTATTTCATGGCGTATGCGTTATTTTGTGTATGGTGGAGTGTGGCATATGTGACGTCACGGTTCAGTTCTGGAAGGAAGGCTAGAACTGGCAGTTCAGATGATTTGGTAAAGGATACCGCTATTGGGTGGCTGGATGAGAGTATACATTCGTAAAGGACAATGTGTTCTAGGCAGTGCGTTTGAATAAGGGTGATTCATTAGTGTTACGACGCTCTTTTGTTGGATCGACTGCTGATATTCAAGGTTTCTTGGTGACATAGAGGAAATATGGTGGTATACCTCGTGGAATGATTGAGCATCAGGGATGTGTTATGTATTTGAGTGGTGGTATTAGGGTCAAATATGGTAATTGGTGCGCCTCATGGATTTTGAGACTGGGAGTTTCCACGAACAAATTATTTTTGTAGTTGTGAACTACGAGGATGCGAGCAAAGCTAGTCAGGTATTAGTATATGTCATGATTCAGTCATTATGAACGTTCGGAGAGTTATCTACCTGTGGTGGGTGACCAGAGTTGACTTAGAGTTATTGGTAGGCCAGTATGGGTGTGTGGTCTGCACCGAGTCGGAATTGTTGACTCCGAAATGCTATTGTTGAGGGATGTACCATTCGATTGTCATTGAGCTTATTCGTGTCTTGGAGTGATCTATGAGTTACCTTTTGGTGTTCGAGGAGTTGTGATTGTTGGTTATATATGTGCATATGATGTAGTCCTATCGGGGCTATATAGCGAGATTTGAGTAAGGTAAGTAAGTGGTTGTTGCAGGATTGAGACGTGTTGGTTATGTTCTTTCTAGTTTGGGTGGCACGGTATTGTCCAATTTCCCGTGATTACGGCAATGCACTTTGAGTAATTGATGTCGAATTTCGCATGGTTATTGATTTTGAGCAAGGTGGTTTGGAGTGTGTCGTGTGGTCCAGCGGTTGGATGGGATCACACTTTGCAGCTCGGTTAGGCAGAGGTATGTTCCTTGGTGTCGGATATGGCTGATATGGTTTCACGATGTGTATTAGGCTTTTAGTATGATGTGGTAATGGTAAGTGTTAGTGGCAGAATAGCCCTCCCGTGCGAGTCTTCTTTATTTAATGAATTGAACTCTTGGTATATGGTTATTGAGTGCACAAGTTGCACAAGTTGTGGCTCTAGATGGTATTGATAATGATCGGGCAAATGATTACTGGGTTATACGTGTTTCTTTCATCATCGGCAGTAATTGGAAGTGTTAGAACGAGGCATAGTTTGATAAGAGGGTATGTACCGGTATTAAGTTGTTTGAATAGCTATTATGGTTAGGAGTTACCGCTATGCGTGGTTGAGACACGCGGTATATTATGTGATTTCATCTTGGGTTGCGGATATGGTTTGATACAACGTGTTCAGACTATTTCAGCTTATAATCGTGGAAATTTGAACTTGTAAATTATTTCAGAAGTAGGAACTTGGTTTTAATGTTTATGGGTCAGATTTGATAATGAAATTTCAGTTATGTTGTTTTATCGAACGTAGATGGGGTAGGGTGACATGGGATCACCTCCGAATATGTGCATGGAAGGTTGCACAACAAATTTTGGTGGTGTTGGAACAACTCTAGGCACGTTCGAGGACGAACATATGTTTAAGTGGGGGAGAATGTAACGACCCGGTCTCTCGTTACGTAGAACTTGCATTTTTATTACTGTCATTGACTTGTCATGGATTGGTTATTCTATTATTTATGTGTTAGAGTCGATAGGCTTGAAATCATAATGGTTAAATAAGAATTCAGTAACTTAGTCTTTAAGAGATAGCCTTATAATAGAAAAAGTCAACTGAGAGTTGACTTATTTGGAAACGACATCAGAATGCATATTTTATGGCTCAGATAGCTTCGTTAGGTGATTTGGGACTTAGGAGTATGTTCGGAATATTTTTGTGATGTCCGATGTAGAATTAGGCTTGAATTGGCAAAAATTAGTTTTTGGCAATTTCAGGTTGGCAGTGCAAAATAGGCTATCAGGGTCGAAATGAAATTCTGACAGATGGAATAGATTCGTGATTTCATTTTGGAACTTTTAGCAAAGTTTCAGGTCAATCGGAGTTGTTTTGGGTAGTTTCGGCATCGTCGATGGAATTTAGAAATTTCAAAGTTAATAGGCTTGAATTCAATGAGTTTTTGGGGTTTAATGTCATTTTTGATGTTTCGAAAACTCGACTAAGTACGAATGATCATACGTGGTGTGTAGGTATGTTTGGTTGGGGTCCCTAGTGGCCCGGGATGGTTTTGGGTGGTTAACGGGGAGTTTGGAGCATAATTGTTGTTGCTGAAGTAGCTGGTGCAGGTGTTTTCGCACTTGCGGAAGAGGAGCCGCAGGTGCGGGCCCACAGTAGCGGACGAAGCTCCTCAGATGCGAAAGTTTTGCTGAGTGGGAAGAGTACGCATGTGCGAGTTAATTGCCGCACCTACGAGGCCGCAGATGCGGGAGGTCGATCGCAGGTGTGGGATTTGAGGTCCTTGGGATTTTCCGCAGGTGCGCACCTGGGATCGGCAGGTGCGGTTCCGCAGGTTCGAGTAAGTGGTCGCAGGTGCGGAACTACTTGACAGAAAGTATAAAAGCGTGCCTTCACGAATTTTAGCCATATTTTTCAATATTTCGTCTGGGTTTGAAGCTTTTGGAAGGGTTTTGAAGAGGGGATTCGATAGTTCTTCATTGAGGTAAGGTTTTTGGATTCTAAACTCGTTTATATGTGATTAAAGGTCGGATTTATGGTAGAAAATTTGGGTAAAATCAGTGTAATTTGGGTAATTGCGGCTTGAGATTAAGAGTCTTTAAAATGGGGATTTGAAGGGTCATTTTAACTCCGAATTTAGTGTTCTTTATATGTACGGACTCGTGAGATGATGAAGAACAGTTTAGTATAAAAATTTCTGTGTTTTGGGACGTGGTTCCGGAGGGTTGGGTTTGACCAATTTTGGGATTTTTTAGTATTTCTGATACATTTCGACAGGGATTAGTTCCTTAGCATATTATAATAATATATTCTGATTGTTGGTAGATTCTGAGGACTCGGAGGCAGAATTTAGAGGCAAGGGAACTGCGGAGTAGTGTATTAGCCGGTTTTGATGTAAGTAACGCTTCCAAACTTGGAACTGAGGGTTCGAAACCCCATACTATTTGATATTTGATGGTAATTAAGGTGACGCACTTGCCAAGTGACGGGCATGCGGGCGTACACCGAATATTTGTAGCCTGGATCATCCCATGATACTGTCTAATGGTTATCTCATGTTGATATGTGTTCTGTGAAGGTGGTATTTACCTTGAACGCATTAGAAATCATGCTAATATAAATGTTAAGGCTTCACGCCGATATGTTCAGACCGACACGGTCTATTATTGCTGTCTTTATTAATGATTATTGTTCTCATGTACTCAGTCCTGTCATAGTATATGTTTCATGCCTCAGTCTCGTTAGTTGCTAGTTTATTCTATATTATCATTGGTTTGGGCTGATTTTCATATGTTAGAGCATTGTGAGTGAGACTGAAAGGTACTGACTGAGTGAGGCTTGAAGCCTGGTTTTGAGATAGTTATGAGGTCGGACTGCACACCGCAGCGACCCTGGAATCATGCCTTCGTTAGCTTGATATAGCGCTTGGGCTGAAAGGAGCCCCTCCAGAGTCTTTACACCCCTAGTGAGTGCAAAAATATTGAGGGGTGGATTTCCCTAGACATGGATCTTGTCCGTGTATTATGTTCCGGAGATGGCTCTTCTCCGTGGTTCTTATGTTCCGGAGATGGATCTTCTCCGTCGATATTATGTTCCGGAGATGGATATTCTCCGTGGGGGATGCATCGGCCTTTTTCCTCAGTATTAGGTGATAGTGTCACCTGTGTTTATGTAATATCCGGGATGGACTTTCCTTTGGCCGAAGGGCCGTGTTCTAGTACTGAGTGGACCACCTTATGAGAGTTTGATTAATGAGTACACATCATTCTTGATTCTATATGAATTCATGTTAGTATGCAGCGTTACAGACTCAAATTGACGCATCTTGTTTATTTTCTGATATATTACTGTTATGTCTAGATTATATACTGTTGCTCGAATTATCGGAGGTTTAGTCCGTCACTACCTCTCAGCCCGTAATTTGGTTTTGTTACTACTGAGTCGGTGTACTCACGTTACCCCCTGCACCTTGTGTGCAGATACAGGTACAACGGGATTCAGCTCTGGTCAGTGAGTAGCAGTAGTTTAATCATAGTTGACGAGGTAGCAGTTGGAGACTGTGATCTTGTCTTCTCTTCATTTTCTACCGTCGTAATTATTTTCAGACTATGTTGGTCATTTCTTTTGGGTTGTATTAAGTACTAGTAGCTCATGTTTGTGTGACACTAGATACGGAGTTTGTAGGATTTGGGTTTTGAATTTCATAAACTAGTTTCCAAATTATGATATATTATTATTTTTATCCACAGACTTGTTAAGAAGGATATTTAATTGGAAATTGTATTTAGTTAGATAAAATTGGTGGCTTGCCTGGTTCCAGAACAGGCGCCATCGCGACTCCGGAAATGGGTCGTGACAAGGATCCTCTGACAACGAGACCCCATTCCTCTTCTTGTCTTTCCCTGGGTTCGGAACCAGGGACTTGACTTCTTTTTCGCTGCTCGAAGGCCTCAAAATCGCGTCCTTAATCAGGCCTGCGCAAAAGCAAATTTGGTGAGAAAAATAAGTGTGATTGGCACCTCGAAAATAAGGAAGAAAAACTCACTGTGATTCTTTGCCTCCCACATTCCCTTTTCAATGTCACGCCAATAGTGCTCGGCATGAGAGAAAGTCGAGGCCAAGTTCTGAACCTCGTCCTCGATGTCAGGGACCACTCGAGGCATCTAGACAACCGCTACATGACAAACGAAGATGTTAGATAAAGGTAAAATAGGAACATAGAAATTGATGAGTAGGAAGTTACTTACACTCGGGGTTCCACTTTTCGGGGAATGGCATTTCTTTCTTTGGGATGAGGTCACAGGTCCTCCCCAAAAAAACCGGCTCATCCAACCCCGGTCCTTGTCCTCATCGATGCTCGAGAACAAATCCTTGATAGCTCGACGTTGAATCTTGATCAACCCTCGAAAGATTCGGGGTCGATATAGTCTCATGAGATGGTTGAGGGTGAACGCCAGCCCCTGAATTTTGCTGGAGAAGAACCAGAGCATGATTACGATGCGGTAGAAAGAGGGATGAACTTGGCCAAGGGTCACCTGGTACCTCTTGCGGAAATGATGACTGGGTCGAGGGGACCCAACATGAAGGGGTAAATGTAAAAACTTAGAAAGCCCTCCATGTGGGTGGTAATACTCTCTTCAGGGGCATGATCTATACAACAACTTCATCCCCTAGATGCAATCCCTTTTTATCGCCTCGAGGTGTCCCGCCATTATCGAGCAGATGTATCTTGACACGTGCTCACATCGGCTAGGGACTGATGGGAGGTTCTCAACTTTAAATTCGGACTTCAGAACGCACGGGCCGGGAACATACTCGCTAGGATGCGGTTCCACCAGCATTTTTTTAGTGAACGGTCGGGAAGAAGAGGAAAAGGCTTTCTCCTTTTATGGAACGGTTTTTGATGTTTTTTACATTATGCAAGGAGAAGAAAGAAGAAAATATTAAGTTTGGTGGTTTGAAACTAGCGGAGATGATCTAAGAAGTGATGGAGAAGAAGAAATTGAGAGAGTTAAAAGGCTTAGAAAAATAAGAGGAAAATAAAAGTTTGGTTCATCAAAGGAGTCCACATTTATAGAAATTACGGTGACAGTTCGACGACATTAGTGGCCGACCACCCACTGACATGCTTTAGTGGTTTGGGGAACTTTACTGACGGGACGTTTCGATCAGCTCCATCCCTCAAGTTGTTTCTTATCATTTTATACTAAGAAATAAGGGGGGCTATCTGTATACGGTAGAAATCGGGGCTACCCGATTTCACTATTTGGTCGAGATAGAAATATTACGTCGAAGAACTAGGACGTCGAGTCCGAAATTGAAGCTTTTTTTTCAGATCGAGGTCGACATCAATCGAGGTCAAAAAGAGACAGATTGTGAGTAATATCTGCATATCTTTATAACAAAAAGAGCGAGATATCCACGATTGGTCGAGGCATAAATCTCGGAACGAATGAAATCTGCGGCAGTTAATCAACTGTAAATATGATTTCCTACTATAATTAGAAGTGTAACTAAATTAGGACTCCTCTACTATATAAAGGGGAACTCTATTCATTTTGTAATCATCATAATTTACTGAGAAAAATATATACAATCATTTCTTACTTGCTATTCATTTAACTTGTTGTTCATCTGAGTTATTTTGTTCTTTCACACTAGTTTGATTTAGTTTACAGTCTAATTTATCTATTTATTTTCTCGCTTATCAATTGGTATTGGACGAAATCAGATATCCTTAAAATCACAATATAAGTTTAATTGTTATTCAAATTTTAGGGTAAACAGTAGTCAAAAAACTTTTATTATTAATATTTTCTTGAAAGGTTAGTTAATTAACTGCAAAAGGCTAATGTGAGAAGTTAATAGGAATGGACCAACCAGGGGTGTGATTTGATGGGTGCGATCCCTCCACATTCTTAATCAGAGGTCTTAGGTTCGAATCTTCGGAATGTAAAAAGTTTCCTATAAAACATTTCCACCTTAAATGGCCTCTATATTGTGCGAATCTTGATTAGTTGGATTACTGTGTTTCTAATACCAAATATGATTGTATATTTATCAAAAGACTTTTTTAACAAATGCACACAAAGTAAGGATGCAGAGAATTACATATATTTGCAACAACTTTTTTTTTCTACAAGTTCAAGTTGCCCATTATAATCTCCATATACTCCTATGTTTTGCAAATGCATAAGTATGACGTAAAGACTGTTACTAGCAATGAAAATTAACGGGATCCCATTTACAGTTTGTTTGGATAGTTGTTACCTATTGTATTTTATCGTATTGTTTCTTTAAATACGATGTTTGTTTAGATTGTTACTTAAATTTTATTGTATCGTATTGTTAAATCCGTCGTTACGTAACGACAAAATTAGCCACTATGTAACAACCGATTTGGTGTGGTTGCATCGTTATCTTATCTTTTTCTCTCATCCCACCCTTCATTAATATTAAATAATTTATTTTATCATTTAGCATACCTTTCTATATAATAAATTTACCCCGTATCATAATTTTTCTTTATAATATTGTAAGTTTATTCTTCATATTGCTGGTGTTCGATATCACGAAACAACATGAAACGATACAATCTATCCAAACATTGTATTCATCAAACGATACAGTACAATACAATATAATACAATACAATACGATACATTATAAGATGATGTGTGACAATCATCCAAACAAGTTGTTAATGAGATCTGGTTCAATGATAATCTAATTCGGAGAATAAAGATATTGGAATTTACTTGTAGCTTTTTAATGAATAAATTTTATACAAGTAAAACTCAACTTCTTTTATATGCGTTTGGTAATTTAATAAAATCTCTACCGAGTTGCAATTTATATAGGTTGCACAATATCGTTATTGAAAACCCTATGTATTCACTAAGTAATAAGATATTTATACAAACGAAACACACAACAATTTTTCCAAAAAACAATTTGTCGTAATAATTAATTGTCGATGAATTGACATGTTTGATATGGAAAGGACATCAACGCCTCTGGTTTTTCTCTTCTACAAAAGACACACTATTTTTTGCTGTTAAAGATATATTTATATACACTCTTCTTCAAAAGACACACTGAAACTAACAATGAAATGTTAATTGGTTATGCGAGTGAAGAAAAAATGATTTGTGAAAAACGCCCTCAAACCGTAGAAAAGCTCCTCGATTTGAACCATTGTCTACCTCCTCAGTATGAGTTTTTCATCTTGTTCCATGAAATAACAAACGCAGGGTTATAGTTGACTTTTCTCATTTATTCCATCTCAATCCTTATTAAAGCTATTAAAATTATCAATCATTGTACAACAATACACACAGTTATAATTGATCAACAATTGCAAAATTATTATTTATTGTGTAGATAATTTCTACATTTTTATTTATGCGTGTATAACTAGTAGTAAATTAAAAGGCCCCTAAAGTAAATTATTGTGAAAAGACATTGTAGTAGAAATTATAAAAATATTTTCATTTCTATACACTATTTGAAACTTTATTACCCTTAATGTCCATATTTAGTTAATTATCCGGCATAAACAAGTTTTGTTTACAAAATATATACAATCTACCTTAAAAGGCTCCCAAATCCATTATTTGTGCCTTCTATCAAAGGATTTAGTCGCACCATTTTCCTTTTTTTTCTCCTCTTCTCGTTTCTTATTTTTCTTCCGCAAGGATAAAACCATGCTCTAACTATTAAACCAAATCTAATGCTAACTATTAATCAAACTGCAAATGCTCTTCTAGTCAAGGGATACTGTCACGACCCAAAATCCATTAAGGTCGTGATGGCGCCGAACACCACGGTCAGGCAAGTCAATCCTTAATTACTGAATTATATTCATGTTCTTAACATTTTTGAATTGTTACATTTCACTACATTGCATAACAAATGAATAAATCTTCGTTAATTAAATACGACAGAAAAACAATCCAGTTTAATAAAACAAATCCCAACACATCCCCACAACCCAATGACACAAGTACATGAGCAATTTCTAGGAATTTTACAAATACTATTAAGCTTGTCCGAAATACAAATTTGGACAAGGGATTTAAAAATGAAAATAATACATTAGGAGGGAGACTCTGTCTGCTGCGGAACGCCTTCGGATGATGCAACTCGCCTAAGTATCCAAGCCGGCCACATCGCTGTGAGGGTACCTGTGTAATAAAAATGCACAGCAAGTGTAGTATGAGTAAGAAAACAACGTGTACTCAGTAAGTATCCCGCCTAACCTCAGGGAGGTAGTGACGAGAGGTCGAATTAGACACTTGCTATAAGTCGATTAAATATAATCAAGTGAGGTGCTAAGCATGAGTATCATAGGCAATTAAATAATAATAAGGGATAAGAAATATCAACTTATTTCAAATTTTTCCATATCAATTCTTCTTCATTTTAACTGGCAATGCAAAACTCCTTAGGCCCGTAAACAAATATAAATCACAGGAAATAGGCAGCATTTATCATGGGAAAACAAAAATGCCGAGAGTTGAACGGCGCGGACCAACAATAATAAACTGTGCATTGCCGAGGGTCAAACGACTCGAACTATAGATGCATCTATTTTTTCCGCTCGCGAATCGATCATGTGACGCAATCAACATAATAATAATAATAATAATAATAATAATAATAATAATAATAATAATAATAATAATAATAATAATAATAATAATAATAATAATAATAATAATAATAATAATAATAATAAGCCTATCCTGCTCGCTGAATCATACCTGCGACTCAGGTGCTCATATGTACACGTATTCACACAATAAGTCCGCATTTTTATCAGGAATTATAGTTTCTCAAGAAAATGATAGAATTCTCTTTAGGTAAACATGAAGATAGTATTTAAATCATTTATGGAAATTCATCTACCAAGTTTGATGAGGTTTTCAAATATTACAAATCTGTCCGGAACAGAATTACGCAAGGAAGAATAAATTCACTTTCTAAAGGATTAAGAAAAATGAACTCTAACCTTCTTAGATATTCAATTATTATTTCGATCATATTAACGGTCTAATATTACCGGCAAAATCACAAGTACAACAAGTAAGGCATTCTAGTGGGTCCTAGACTACCCGGACATGACCATATTAGTTGCTACGCACGGACTCCCGTCACCTCGTGCGTACGTAGCCCCCGCAATTAATAGCATGGATTCATTTAGTTCACCTATGGGGACAATTCCCCCTCACAAAGTTAGAAAGGAGACTTACCTCGCCACGAACTTTCAAAACCAGCTTCCAAGCCCTCTCGACGACTTCAATCGATGCACAACGCCTCAAAAATATTCAAATAACGACAAACCAATGAAGATATACTCTAATATTTGTTAACAATTTAAATTATATAATTTCCCAACTCGGCTCAGTGAATTGACCAAAATGCCCTCGAACACACGTGCCCGGAATCCGAAATTTGTCGAAGATATACCCTACCCATAGCGTTACTAACTGAAATAAATAATTTACTCAAATATTCATGCTCAATTCGTGGTAGAAATCCAAAATACAAATTTTTAGGTCTTTCCTCCAAAATCCGAACTTTCCTACTAATTTTCATGTCTAATTCATGTATAATCCTTGTATTAAATCTTAAAAACATGAAGAAATTACTTACCTAGTGATGCTTGGTGGAAAACCCCTCTTGAAACTCCTCAAAATCGCCCACATCAATGAAACAAATGAAGGAAATGGCCAAAATCCTGTTTAAAACAGGACACTGCCCAGGTAACCTTCTGTGTGACCGCACAACATCCACCACGATCGCACAAGCAAAATCCCAAAAACCTCCAACACACCCTATGAGATGGCACATTGCACCTTGCGGTCGCACAAGCCATAATATGCAGCCTCACTTCCTTCTGTGCGGTTGCATTCCTCCTAGTGCGACGCACAAGTCAAAAATTCCAGCCCCTAAATTTCTTCTCCGTGATCGCACCACTAGGGCTGCGATCGCACTGAGTCGCCAAAACACAAGAAAACAACATCACCCAAACACTTGAAAATAACCAGGAACCACCCCGAAACACACTCGAGGCCCTCGGGACCCCGTCCAAATCACACGACTTGGTGCCATAACTCACATGGAGTTGCTCGAGGCATCAAATCACATCAAACAACGCTGAAATCACGTATCGCACTAAAATTAAACTTTATGAACTTCGAAATTTCGAACTTCCACATCTGATACCGAAACCTATCAAATCACGTCCGATTGACCCCAAATTTTGCACACAAGTCATATTTGACATTACGGACCTGCTCCAACTTCTGGTATCGCATTCTGACCCCGATATCAAAATTTCCACTTCCGGTCGGATTTCTCAAAAATCTTCAAATTTCTATCTTTTGCAAAATGACTTCAAAATGACCTACGGGCATCCGAATTCACTTCCGATCGCGCTCCCAACTCCAGAATCACCATACGAAGCTATACCCAGGCTCGGAATCGCAAACAGACATCAATAACTCAGAAATGCTTTCCAACCCAAATTTATAAAATCCTTCTAAAACACTAACTTCCACAATATACGCCGAAACGCTCCCGGGTTATCCAAAACCCGATCCGGACATACTCCCAAGTCTGAAATCATCATACGAACCTGCAGGAACCTTCAAACCCCGATTCCGAGGTCGTTTACTCAAAATTTCAATCTTAGTCAATTTCTCCAACTTAAGGCTTCTGAAATGAGAATTGTTTTTCCAATTTGACTCCAAACTTCCCGAAATTCAACTCCGACCATGCCCATGATTCATAACACCTGAAATGGAGCTGCTCATGACTTCAAACCGCTGAACGACGTGCTAGATCTCAAAATGACTGGCCGGGTCGTTACATCCTCCCCCACTTAAACAGTTGTTCGTCCTCGAACGTGCTAGGAACTGCTCTAGAGTTATCTGAAATCACTATTTAACGCCTCGCACACCTTCCCGTGCCACCACAACCCAGGTGAGTACATTAGCTTGATCAAATCTGAAGATATCCTCTTTTATCAAGAAAATAAGCTTAGAACAAACTTCCAACACCTGAAATTTTCTATCAGGCTTGTTTCCAATATATAAACACTGCACCAACTACCACACGATATACTAGGACATGGCTGCATACCTTGGCTGAATTAGCACCATGCACCGCGCGATTCATCATCTGACCACAATGACACTCCTTGAACTTTAATAGCTAAAATTCCACGAATCTAATGCTCCCAATGCACCTTATGATATATATACACCCTGCTATAATGCTGGCGATACCACCACAACAGAGGAGATGTGTAGAAATTTCTAACCAATTGCAGAGTTAACCAAACATTGGATCCTCCCTCTCGACTAAGACCACCATCTCACTACAAATCAATAAGGGTAACTGTTCTTCAATGTATTTCACATAATCTTATTGCACTAGATCCCTGATCCAAAAATCTCGTCTCACCCAGTATGAACTGCTCAGACAACAAATCACCCAAACATGACCGACAGTCTCACATGACACCAGAACGCGCCAATAGACCATAACTCGAACATGATACATAGAGATATGACTCAGGATAAGACTACTCAACTCACGCAACTTATTATGAACTCTTCTCAGAAAATAGAAAGTAAAATACAAGAAAAATAAATATAGGAACCTTACTCATCATCACACTGTTGCGGCGTGCAACCCGATACAAATAACATACCCGTGGCGGCATGCCACCCGATCCCATCATAAAATTCACATAAGGAAATATACACGGAGCTGAATTGCTCACTATCACAAAATACTGAATATCGATCATAAGCACGCTAAGTGCATAATACCATCATGGGGAGACTGATAAAGCCACAGGCTACAAAACTTAAGCACAACTGAGGTGCGATATATATGTACTCTGAAATCTCAAGAGCCCTCCTGCTCACATAACATCATCACTACCCTAAAGCTTAACACATAGGAATTTCTCAAGCCGTTTCACAACTCACACGGCATAATAATGACCTTAAATGAAATGAACGAAGACGGAACAACATTTGATATTCCAACACCCATCCTTGAGGAGCACTATGTTGAAAGGAACACACCTGACTCATAAGGAGCCCATAATCATCTTTAATTCCATCCACAAACATCGAGTCTACCTTCCTCGCAATGAACTAGGCTAATAACTTTACCTGGGTCCATATTAACCCACTTCCTCTCATAACACAAGAACAACCATCATAGCCAGGACAAACACCCCACAATCCACAACCGAATGAACCAAACGCTCTCCATGCATAAATTCTCAAATAAGCAATATTGCACTTCCTTATGCTTGGTCTAAATCTTCAATCAATCAGGTGACTACCTATCACACTTATACCATCTTCCCGTGGTCATGCTCCCACGACCTTCCATGAGGTAACAAGTCTGCACATCCATACCACCGACCAGACTAATGCCGCAAAACACATCAAGAACCTATAACCAGGGTACAAAGCTTCTTTAACCGAATATCGATCTTAGGTGACACTGAATATAACACCAGCTTACTCTGAACTTTCAAATCTGTTCATCCGAGCTCACGACATCCTTGTTAACACCGAACTGCAATCTCGATTCTTACTTCTAGTTACATACTGCTTACTGCACCTAACATGCCAATATGGAATAGCATAGGAATTCCATCATAACTCCTGAACCACTAATAGGGTAAACACTTCATCATATAGAAACCCTTTATTTACCTCAATTCATGAGAACCATAACAACACACAAGTGAATTCTCACAATCCCTATACATGCAAATCCTTAGGTAGTGGTCTGAACCACCATAAACCTTCCGGGATCCGCCTACACCTGATAGTTTATAGCACTTGAATGCTTCCAAATGAAATTTATTATGACGGCCGACATGCCCCACACACATCTGCACAAACCATACACATACTCAATCACACCGAATGAACTGATCACTGTCGTACATGTGCCCTTTCAACCATGGCTAACCAATCTATCTTCTTTTAATCATATTTAATTGCCTCAGAGATAATAGTAACTTCCTTCAACTCATAGCAAACTCAACCCTCACTCTTCCCGAGCGACCTTGATTCACGAGACCATGCTGCCTAAATCCCGCAACCCGTCTCATACCCTCCTGATAATCTTTCTACAACCCGGAGTCTATTTCTCTCTCTCCTTCAACACTATCTTGCATGCTGAAAATAACATAGAGCACTCCAACCATTTTCCCTTCCTCAGAAATTACACCGCAAAAGCCCAATTCTTAACCATATTGCTGTCTTTGACCCTTAAACACCGCGTTCTTAATCTTCAAATTCACTAGGATCGCTATTGAGAGTCACCCACTCTGACTGGCCCCGAATAAAATCAACTCCCATGCTATTCTAGCACATGAACGCCCTTTTCAATGAAGTACGTGACTGAGTAACTACCCTAACAAGTACACAAGTACATGAGCAATTTCTAGGAATATTACAAATACTACTAAGGTTGTCCGAAATACAAATTTGGACAAGGGACTTAAAAATGAAAATAATACAATAGGAGGGAGACTCTGTCAGCTGCGGAACGCCTTCGGATGATGCAGCTCGCCTAAGTATCCAAGTTGGCCACATTGCTGTAAGGGTAGCTGTGCAATAAAAATGCACAACAAGTGTAGTATAAGTACGAAAATAACGTGTACTCAGTAAGTATCCCGCCTAACCTTAGGGAGGTAGTGACGAGAGGTCGAATTAGACACTTTATATAAGTCGATTAAATATAATCAACTGAGGTGATCTGCATGAGTGTTATAGGCAATTAAATAGTAATTAGGGATAAGAAATATCAACTTATTTCACATTTTTCCATATCAATTCTTCTTCATTTTAACTGGAAATTCCAAACGCCTTAGGCCCATAAACAAATATAAATCACAGGAAATATGCAGCATTTATCATGCGAAAACAAAAATGCCGAGGGTCGAACGACGCAGACCAACAATAATAAATTGTGCACTGCTGAGGGTCGAACAGCTCGAACCATAGATGCATCTATTTTTCCCGCTCGCGAATCGATCATGCGACGTGGTCAACATAATAATAATAAGGCTATCCTGCTCGCTAATCATACCTGCGACTCAGGTGCTCATATGTACACGTATTCACATAATTAGTCCGCATTTTTATCAGGAAAAACAGTTTCTCAAGAAAATGATAAAATTCTCTTTAGTGAACATGCAGATAGTATTTAAATCATTTCTGGAAATTCATCTACCAAGTTTGATGAGGTTTTCAAATATTACAAATCTGTCCGGAACACAATTACGCAAGGAAGAATAAATTATCTTTCAAAAGGATTAAGAAAAATGAACTCTTACTCAATTACTATTTCGATCATATTAACGGTCTAATATTACTGGAAAAATCAAAAGTACAACAAGTAAGGCATGCTAGTGGGTCCTAGCCTACCCGGACATGAGCATATTAGTAGCTACGTACGGACTCCTGTCACCTCGTGCGTACGTAGCCCCCACAATTAATAGCATGGATTCATTTAGTTCACCTATGTGGACAATTCCCCCTCACAAAGTTAGAAAGGAGACATACCTCGCTCTGAAACTTCATAACGGGCTTCCAAGCCCTCCAGACGACTTCAATCGATGCACAATGCCCCAAAACTATTCAAATAACGACAAACCAATGAAGATATACTCTAATATTTGTTAACAATTTAAATTATATAATTTCCCAACTCAGCTCAGTGAATTGACCAAAATGCCCTCGGACACACGTGCCCGGAATCCGAAATTTCTCGAAGATATAACCTACCCATAGCGTTACTAACGAAAATAAATAATTTACTCAAATAGTCATGCTCAATTAGTGGTAGAAATCCAAAAAACAAATTTTTAGGTCTTTCTCCAAAATCCGAACTTTCCTACTAATTTCCATGTCTAATTCATGTATAATCCTTGTATTAAATCTTAAAAACATGAAGAAATTACTTACCTAGTGATGCTTGGTGGAAAACCCCTCTTGAAGCTCCTCAAAATCGCCCACATCAATGAAACAAATGAAGGAAATGGCCAAAATCCCGTTTAAAACAGGACACTGCCCAGGTAACCTTCTGTGCTATCTTTTGCAAAATGACTTCAAAATGACCTACGGGCATCCGAATTAACTTCCGATCGCGCTTCCAACTCCAGAATGACCATACGAAGCTATTCCCAGGCTCGGAATCGCAAACGGACATCAATAACTCATAAATGCTTTCCAACCCAAATTTATAAAATCCTTCTAAAACACTAACTTCCAAAACATACGCCGAAATGCTCCCGGGTTATCCAAAACTCGATCCGGACATACTCCCAAGTCTAAAATCATCGTATGAACCTGCAGGAACCTTCAAACCCCGATTCCGAGGCCGTTTACTCAAAATTCCAATCTTAGTCATTTTCTACAACTTAAGTCTTCTGAAATAAGAATTTTCTTTCCAATTTGACTCCGAACTTCACGAAATTCAACTCCGACCATGCCCACGAGTCATAATCCTGGAATGGAGTTTCTCATGACTTCAAACCACTAAAGTGCTAGAGTTCAAAACAACCGGTCGGGTCGTTACAGATATATGTTTCAATATTTTACCAAATGTATTCCTGACTCATCACGAATTCCAGCAGCACCAGATGCATAGTTCACCCTCTAAACATATCCACACATTTCACTGTTGCGAATGGCTCAATATACTTATCAAAACCAAACAATTCCGCTGTAAATATAGGAAATATATTAGTGAAGATTCACCACATGATTGTAAATAGTTTAGAAATACTCCATTACTACAATGTTACTTTGGTTAATCATTTCTATGAAAATGCCCATAATTATCATGCGATATACTTAGAGATTCACTGAATGGATGCACATTTGAGGCTCACTCAATCCTTCTATGATCTGGAGATTATTCCAGCTATTTTCTGTTGGATCACACTCAATACTTACAGTATACATTTATTTACAATTAATCTAGAACTTATCTAACAACTTTTATATATTATTTGTACACAGTTAAATACAATTACAATATCATACAACTTAAATACAATTTTTATACAATATGTCTTTTGTATATTTTGTATCTGATTTATACATAGTAAAAACAAATTTCATACAACTAATTATATATTATACAAATTATCTTCTACAACTTTCATACATTATTTCTACGTAGTTATATATAACTACAATATCATACAACTTAAATACTATTTTTATACAATATTGTTCAACTTTCATACAATAGTTAAATGAATATATATATATATATATATAACATAATATAATTTTTCTACAATTTCGTAAATATAATGTTTGTCATGTCTTCTTCTCTTCTTCTTCTTCTTCAATTTTCAATCTGAAATTCAGCCAAAATCAAGTCTAATCTTCACCAAAACAACCTCAAAATTGAGATATAAACTCCAAACCATATTCCCAATTGTTTGCAACAACACCCAACCCAAACAAATAATCATTTTTAATAACCCAAATTCGAATTCAAAACTTTTTAATGGTTGTCAATGGTGGAATTGATTCTCTCTTTTCTTTTGCTTTACATTACTGAAATTAGTAATTGAAAGATAGAGAGAGACATAGAGAGAATTCCCAATTCTCTGCAACAACACCCAATTCAACCAAATAATATTTTTTGAAAACCCAAATTCGAATTTGAAGCTTCAAAACTTTTTAATGGTTGTCAATGGTGGAATTGCTGCGCTCTTGTGCAAGATACATGGGGTAGGGGGTGGGATGTTGAGAGATAAATGTGGGGGAAGTTGAAGATACATTACAGTGATTTTAGGACATTAATTATTATCATTAATTTTCTTAGTACATAAATAGTAATTTGGTATATAAAATGTAATTATAGTAAAACTTTAGTAGGGAGGATAATATAGTTTCATATGGTGTATAGGAATGTAAAAATTCCAAAAATTATTACATATAAAATGAAAAAACGTATGCTATGCATGCTAAAGGGGCGATGTGCACAGATAGTCATTAATAACACATATTTACTTTCAAGCCACTACCATAAATGTCTTTAGTCTTAGCCACTACATTAAGAAACTTTTACTCACCCAGACGAAATTACCCTTCTACTATAAGGATTTCGCTGATACCTACGCTCCATATTTACGATCAGCAGCATCTCAAATTTACGTGCAAACGTACGTTCGGAGAATTGTTATGATCGTCCAAAATTGTAGAAGCTTCTCTTCCGATTTCAAACTAGAGAAGTCAACTTTCTCATCCAAATAGGTAAGTTCTAAAGTTTCAGATATCTCAATGTGCTTTTGTGTGTTTGTGTGGATTTTTATTTCGTTAGTGAAGAATAAGATGCTAGGAATTTGATTTTTTTTCCTTTTCTGGATTGATAACGTTAAGGACATCGCGTTCTTAACTCTGTGATTGTTCTATAAATATTGAGGATATAATGTTAAGGATTTGGTGTCCTTAACATGACTGTTGTTCTAAAAAATATTAAGGACAAAGTGTCATGTGTTTTGCAACTTGTATTAATAAAGTTAAGGATACGATGTCCTTAACTTTATGACTGTTGTTGTAAATATTAAAGACATAGTGTTCTGTATTTGTAAATTGTATTGATAAATTTAAGGACACGATGTCCTTAACTTCATGACTGTTGTTCTCTAAAAATATTAAGGACAAAGTGGCCTGTGTTTTGCAACTTGTATGAATAAAGTTAAGGACACGATGTTCTTAACTTCATGATTGTTGTTCTAAAAAATATTAAGGACAATGTGTCATGTGTTTTACATCTTGTATTAATAAAGTTAAGGACACGATCTCCTTAACTTCATGACTGTTGTTCTAAATATTAAGGACATAGTGTCCTGTATTTGCAAATTGTATTTATAAAGTTAAGGACACGATTTCCTTAACTTCATGAATGTTGTTCTAAATATTAAGGACATAGTGTCCTGTATTTGCAAATTGTATTGACAACGTTAAGGACATGGTGTCCTTAACTTCATGACTATTATGTAAATATCAAGGACATAGCGTCATGTATTTGCAACTTGTATTGATAAAGTTTAGGACATGATGTCCTTAACTTCATGTCTACTGGGTAAATATTAAGGACATAGTGTCCTATTTTTGCAACTTCTACTGATAAAGTTTAGGACATGATGTCCTTAACTTCATTACTACTGTGTAAATATTAAGGACATAGAGTCCTGTATTTGCAAATTGTATTGATAAAGTTTAGGACATGATGTCCTTAACTTCATGACTATTGTTCTAAATATTAAGGACAGAGTGTCATATGTTTTGCAACTTGTACTGATAAAGTTTAGGTCATCGTGTCCTTAACTTCACGATTTCTGTATAAATATGTCCTGCATTTCCCATTTTATTGACTTGCAGGATGGATACCATATGTATTATAGTTTCTTTTAGTGGTAGATGGACTACAAACTATAAGTATCTTGATCATCAAACAAAACTTGTTCTAGTACCTTAGGCAATTCGATTTGAAGATTTCATTAACTAGGTTTTTGAAGTTATTGAATTTGATAGAGACAAGTTTGAAGCAATTATATTGTTTGATATCAACCTGGGAACAAGTAAGGGAATGCTTGTATCCAAAAATTTATATCTTCACACACGTATAGTGTTACTAAAAAGTCATTCACTCTTCAAGGGCTATCGTCTCATTGTTGATGTTTCGGAAAGAGTTTTTGGTTCTACAAGCACCTTTGAACATGTCAATACAGAAACTCACTAAGATAATCAAGACAAATGCCAAAAAATAATGGAAATAGATGTGGTTGATGCTCAACCAATAACTGAAGAGGTGCTTCAAACATTTGATTCTATTCAAGTGGAAGGGCAAAGCATTATAGATATTGACAACAAACAAGCTTTGGGTATTCAAGTCTTAGAGAGTGCACCGATAATAGAAGAAGTTTCTTAAAAAACCTCTACTCAACTAACTAGACGAAGCTCAAATTCGAAACAAAAAGAATCCCAACTATGACATTAAGAGAAAATGCTTTGTTGGATCAAATAAAAGTGGGATAAATATTTGACAAAAAAGAAGAGTATAATTAACTGTTTTTTGAATACAGAAATTAAAAGACATTTTGAATTCAAGGTTTTTAGATCAAGCTTAACAAGATATTCGTTGAAATGCAATGATGATAGGTGTGGGTGGCGTGTGCGTGCTCTCAGAATTAAAGATTCAACAATATTCAAGATAGTAAATATTGAGAAAAATCATGACTGCTCAGTTAACACTATGAAAGCTGATCAAAGGCATGCAACATCAAAGTTGATTACTGGGTACATTATTGAAAATTTTCGAGACCCAAGGTTTAAAGTTACACCAGCCCTTTTCATGGCAGAAATGCAAAAATTGCATGGACTAGACATTGGTTATCACAAGGTGTGGCGTGCTATTCAACGTGCTTCGACTTTAATAAGAAGAACTCCTGAAGAGATTTATGAATTATTTTCTTCATGCTCGTATATGATGAAAAGTAAAAACCCTGAACAAACACTAAAATAAAGATAGACGATAACAACAGGTAAACAATCAAAAAGAGTTTATTAGTCTGTTTTATAAACTTTAGGACATGGTGTCCTTAACTTTGATGTCTGCAGTAAAAATGTTAAGGACATGGTGTCCTTAATTTTGATGTGTGCAGTGAAAAAGCTAAGGATATGGTGTCCTTAACTTTGATGTGTGCAGTGAAAATGTTAAGGACACCATGTCCTTAACTTTGATGTATGCAGTAAAAATGTTAAGGACATGGTGTCCTAAACTTGGATGTGTGCTGTGAAAAAGTTAAGGACGTGGTGTCCCTAATTTTGATGTGTGCATTGTAAAAGTTAAGGACATGGTGTCCTTAACTTTGATGTATGCATTGTAAAAGTTAAGGACAAGTTGTCCTTAACTTTGATGTGTGTAGTGAAAATCTTATGGACAAGTTGTCCTTAACTTTGATGTGTGAAGTGTAAATGTTAAGGATTTGGTGTCCTGTATATTTAACCTTCTGTTGTACTGTATCATCAATAGCTGGTTGGAATCATTGTAGACAAGTGATTGCTGTTGATGCAACTTTTTTGAAGTCAACATATCGTGGTGTTTTAGTGATTTCAGTTTCAAAGGATGCAACTAACCAAATATTCCCCCTAGCCTTTGAAATTGCATAATATGAAAATTAAAATTCCTATGAGTGGTACTTTAGTGAGCTTCACAATGCAATTGGGAACCGTTACAATTAAATTTTTTTATCAGACAGACATCAATCTATTGCACATGGTATCGCAAAGGTATATCCTGAAATCCACCATAGGATTTGTATCTATCAATTGGATCAGAACCTAAAGCGAAGGAAACTGAAAAGTGAGGTCATAAAACTTTTCTGAAGTGCTACAAGAGTATACACGCGCAAAGAATTTGATCTATACATGTCGGATATAGCAAAATTGTCACGACCCCAAATCCTAAACCGGTCGGGATGGCGCCTACCGTGGAACTAGGCTAGCCAGCAATCACATATTTACAGTTTCTTTCAAAATCCCAAACAATTTCAAACATTTCATAAAATATACAAAGTTTACTAAATACATTAGGCCAATAAACAATGCAACCAACCCCAAAACCCGGAGCCAACATGTCATGAGCATCTAACAGAGATAAGCCAAAAAGGTATACTATTATAATACAAAACCTCCGAATAAATAGCTAGATACAACAAGAAGGGAAAACAGAGATGTTGTGGACGCCGAACAAATACCTCTATATCCCGCACTCCAGCTCCTCACAGAATAGATAGCTAATGCTCGGTATCTACACCTGAATCTGCACACAGGGGTGCAGGGAGTAATGTGAGTACGCCAACTCAGTAGTAATGAAAATAAATCAAGTCTAAGCGGCAAGAAAACACATAAAAATCAATATCATCAATTCACAATATGCACAACCTTTCATTCCAACAGTATATATATAAATATATGAAATCATCATGCCTTAAAACCAACTTCAGAAAAATCCTTTGAAAAATGTACATTTTCAATAATTTCAAACTGAAAGATTTAGTATGAAAATGAAATAAATCATAAGTAGCCCCTCGGGTAGAAACATAAATCATAAATTGTCCCTCGGGAAGAACATCACTAAGAACCTCACAACCACTCAGTAACAGCCCCTCGGGCAACCTCACGGTCACTCATGCCTCCCAATCACTCATCACTCGGCACTCAGCACGCAGTAGGAACCTGCGGTCACTGGGTGTGTGTACAGACTCTAGAGGGGCTCCTTCAGCCCAAACACTAATATCAAGCCACCTTGTGGTGTATAATATACTCAAAATCAGGCCCTCGGCCTCACTCAGTATAACCTCTCAAAAGTCCCTCGGGCGAATCAGTAAAAACGGGGTACTCGACCAAAAATATCATTTTTAAATCACAAAGTAGTGTAAATCAGGATGAGTTTCGAACACTGTAAGCACAATGTGACTAAGTGAAATCATCAATAAAGAGTGAAGAAAATAGCAGTAAAAATCCCCAAGGGGGGGGGGGGGTCTAAACATGTTGGCACGAGGACCCAAACATGGCTTATAGCCCATATATTTCAATAATCTTTAAAACAAAATTTAACACATGGTTTAGCGTAAAATAGGCAACCCCATAGTTGCCGCGGAGAGGACCAAGTCCAATCCAAAAACCAGTGCGCGCCACATACACGTAATCTGACATGTGCGCCATTCTAAAATCAGTGAGAAACATGAAGTCCGCGGTTTCATACCCTCAGGACAAGATTTATAACCATTACTTACCTCTACCGGGCCACAATACTAGTCCTCTATGATCTTGCCCCTCAAATTGGCTCCCGATTGCTTTAAATCTAACCAAAACTAGTTTACCATCATCAATATATACATATTAAAGGAACACAACCCAATTGAAAACTATCAATTTATACAAAAATCTCTAAATTCGGCAAAACTCGAGCCTCAGGCCCACATCTCGGAATACGATAAAATTTACATCACTAGAAACCTCGTCCTCCCACGATTATACACATACCAAAAACACCACATTCGGACCACAATTGCCTACCCAAATTGCCAAAAGAATTTTCCAATCCTCCACCCATTCTTCCCAACCTTTTTCTACTTTAATCCTTCAATTTACAAGCCTAATCCGAACAAAATAGCATAGAATCGACTTTAATAACCCGGGAACTTACCCCCACTGAAGACCCGCAAATTCTCTATTCAAATTGCCTTCAAATGAGTTCCAACCGCATGCAACAATAGTGGAATAACAAAAATTTCATGGAGGCCTCTTTTATACTGTTCTGCCCAGCAATTCTGCACCTGCGGATCTTTAATCGCACCAGCGGTCCCAGGTGCGCACCTGCGACATCCCACTAACTGACCTATTCTCGCACATGCGGCTTCGCAGGTGTGGCCAACTCTTCGCACCTCTGGAGTTCTCCTGCCTAGCCTCCTTCCGCACCAGCGCATGGTGCGGCCAACACCAGAAACTTATGCCAGCAGCTATTTGGTGAAATTTTCGAAGTTCAAAACTCCGCCAACCATCTGAATCAATCCCGAGCACCTTCGGGCCCCAACCAAACATACCAACACACCCCATAACATTATTCAAACTTAAACGAGCCTTCGAAACTCCAAAAACATCATGAAAACACAAAAATTACATCAAATTCAAGCCTATGAACTTTGAAACTTCCAACTTTCGCCAACGACGCTGAAACCAACCAAAACACCTCCAATTGACCTGAAATTTTGCACACATATCCAAATGGCATTATGTCTATGTTCCAACTTCCGGAATCTCATTCTGACCCCGATAGCCTATTTTCCACTGCCGACCGAAAATCGCCAAAAACTAACTTTCGCCTATTCAAGCCTCATTCTAACTGGACATCTAAACTTTATTCCGATCACACTCCTATGTTCCGAATCACCTAATGAAACTATTCGAGTCATAAAATCGTCATTCCGAGGTCATTCACCAATAAGTCAACTCTCAGTTGACTTTTTCAACTATTAGGATATGTTAGAAGACTAAATGCCTCAATTCTCACCATGACCACTCCGGACCCAAACCAACTGACCCAACCCAACATAAACAGACTAAGAAATATGTGCTAAAGCAGAAATGGGGGAAACTGGGTAAATCTCACGGAACGATTGGCCGGTTCGTTACATCCTCCCCCTCTTAAAAAAATGTTCGTCCTTGAATGGGTCTAGAAACATACCTAGAGTCTCAAATAAGTGAGGATATCTTTCCCGCATCTCCCGCTCGATCTCCCAGGTGGCATCCTCCACCGGCTGCCCTCTCCACTGAACCTTCACGGAAACTATATCTTTACACCTCAGCTTTCTGACCCATACCCAAAATAGCCATTGGTTCTACCTCATATGACATATCACCCTCGAGCTGAACCGTGCTGAAGTCGAAAACATGAGACGAGTCACCAACATACTTCCAGAGCATCTAAACATGGAACACCGGATGAATACTCGATAAACTGGGAGGCATAGCAAGCCTATAAGCCACCTACCCAACTCTGAAGCACCTCAAATGGCCCAATGAGCCTAGGACTCAACTTTTCCCTCTTCCCGAATCTCATAACACTCTTCATAGGCGACACCTTTAGCAACACCATATCCCCAACCATGAAAGACACATCTCGGACCTTCCGGTCCGCATAACTCTTCTGCTTAGACTGCGCCGTGCAAAGCCGCACCTGAATCAACTTCGCCTTACCCAACGCATCCTAAACCAAGTCTGCGCCCAATAGCCTAGCCTCGCACGGCTCAAACCAACCAACCGGAGACCTGCACCTCCTACCATATAAAGCCTCATACGGATCCATCTGGATACTCGACTGATAGCTGTTATTATATGCAAACTCCGCTAGTGGAAGAAACTGGTCCCATGAACCACCAAAGTCAATCACACAAGCACATAACATATCCTCCAAAATCTGAATGGTACTCTTTGACTGCCCGTCGGTCTGAGGATGAAATGATGTGCTCAACTTGACCTGAGTACCCAACTCTCTCTGCACGGATCCCCAAAATTGAGATTTGAAAAGAGTACCTCTATCGGAAATGATAGAAACTAGAACCCAATGCAATCGAACAATCTCCCTGATATAAATCTCAGCTAACCGCTCCGAAGAATAAGTAGTACCAACAGGAATGAAGCGCGCGGACTTGGTCAGCCGATCCACAATAACCCATATAGCATCAAACCTCCTCGAAGTCCGTGGGAGTCCAACTATGAAGTCCATGGTGATCCACTCCCACTTCCACTCCGGAATATCAAATCTCTGAAGCAATCCACCTGGCCTCTGGTGCTCATACTTGACCTGCTGACAGTTGAGACACCGTGCCACAAACTCAACAATATCTTTCTTCATTCGCCTCCACCAATAATGTTGCCTCAAATCCTGATACATATTTGCGGCACCCGGATGGATGGAATACCGCGAACTATGGGCCTCAACTAGAATCAAATCTCGAAGCCCATCTATATTGGGAATGAAAATTCGGCCCTGCATCCTCATGACCCCATCATCACCAATAACAACATCCCTGGAATCACCACGACGGACTCTGTTCTGAAGAACAAGAAAATGTGGATCATCATACTTCCGTGCTCTAATATGATCATAGAGAGATGACCTGGAGGCTACACAAGACAATACCCGCGGAGGCTATGATAGATCCAATCTCACCAATTGACCCATTAAGGCCTGAACATCAAGGGCTAATGGCCGCTCTGCTACTGGAAGGTAGGCTAGACACCCCAAACTCTCTTCTCTGTGACTTAGGGCATCGGCAACTACATTGGCCTTCCCCGGATGATATAAGATAGTGAGGTCATAATCCTTGAGAAGATCTAACCATCTCCTCTGACGCAAATTCAAGTCCTTCTGCCTCAGCAGATACTGCAAACTACGATGATCAGTGAAAATCTCACACTGCACTCCATACAAATAATGCCGCCAAATCTTCAAGGCATGAACAATGGCATCTAACTCGAGATCGTGCACTGGATAATTCTTCTCGTGCACCTTGAATTGTCTAGACGCGTAGGCAATCACCCTACAGTCCTGCATCAATACCGCTCCCAAACCAAGTCTGGAAGCATCACAATAGACTATGTAAGAACCCGAACCAGTAGGCAAAACTAGTACTGGAGCTATGGTCAATGCTAACTTGAGCTTCTGAAAGCTCTCCTCACATTCATCAGACAATCTGAATGGAGCACCCTTGTGGGTCAATCTGTTCAAAGGCGAAGAAATAGAAGAGAATCCCTCCACAAAGCGACGGTAATATCCCTCCAAACCAAGGAAACTCCTAATCTCTGTAGCTGAGGACGGTCTGGGCCAACTCTGCACCGCCTCTACCTTCTTCGGACCAACCTGAATACCCTCACTAGACACCATGTGCCCCAAGAAAGCTACTGAACCAAGCCAAAACTCACACTTGGAGAATTTTGCATAAAACTTCTCCTCCCTCAACCTCTGTAACACAACTCTCAAATGCTGAGCATGCTCTTCCTGACTACGAGAATAAACCAGGATGTCATCAACGAACACAATGACGAAAGAGTAAAGGCAAGGCTGAAAAAAGTTGTTCATCAATTGCATGAACGTATCCGGGGCATTGGCCAGCCCAAATGACATAACCAGGAACTCATAATGACCATACCTAGTCCTGAAAACAGTCTTCGGGATGTCTGGCCCCCAAATATTCAACTGATGATAACCGGAACGCAAGTCAATCTTGGAAAATACCCTGGAACCCTGCAACTGATCAAGCAAGTCATCTATACGAGGCAAGGGATACTGGTTCTTCACCGTAACTCTGTTCAGCTGCCGATAGTCAGTACACATACGCATGGACCCATCCTCTTTCTTCACGAACAACAATGGTGCACCCCAAGGTGACACACTAGGCCGAATGAACCCCTTATATAAGAATGTTCCTGAAGCTGCTCCTTTAATTCCTTTAGCTCTGCTGGTGCCATACGATAAGGTGGAATAGAAATAGGCTGGGTGCCAGACACCAAGTCAATACCAAAATCAATGTCCCTGTCAGGTGGCATGCCTGGCAGGTCTACAGGAAACACGTCCGGAAAGTCACGGACCACAGGAACCGAATCAATAGCGGGAGTCTCACCACTGACCTCCCTCACAAAGGCCAGATAAGATAAACACCCTTTCTCAACCATGCGCTGAGCCTTCAGGTAGGAAATCACCCTGCTAGGCATATACTCAGAAGAACCTCTCCACTCAACCCTCGGACATCCTGGCATATCTAAGGTCACGGTCTTAGTATGACAATGAACAATAGAATGACACGGAGATAACCAATCCATGCCCAATATCACATCAAAATCGACCATGCTGAGTAACAGTAGGTCCACTCGAGTCTCTAGACACCCAATAGATATCATGCACGACCGATACACACGGTCCACAACAACAATATCGCCCACCGGAGTCGACACATGTACATAGGTGACTAGAGACACATGGGTCATATCCAAAAAACGGGCAAAATATGAAGAAACATAGGTATATGTAGAACCAACGTCAAATAAAGCCAAAGCATTTCGGCAACAGACTGAGACAATACCTGTGATCATGGCATCTGACGCCATAGTATCTTACCTGGCTGGAAATGCATACGTGCGGCCTAACCTCCCTCTCTAGGGCGGCCTTTGGCTGACTAACTACCACCCCTAGCTTCCTGGGCGGGTGGTGAAGTAACTGGAGCTGAAGTCGAGGGCTTGCCCCTCTGTTGAGAAGAACCAACGGGACGACGGGGACACTGCCTCCACATGTGCCCAAACTCTCCACACTCAAAACAACTCCTTGGAGATGGAGGCAGGGACTGATAGAAACCCTGGGCACCTGAACGGCCACTGGAAGACTCATGCATAGGATAACTCATAACTGGTGGTGCTCGAGCTGCACTCTGAGCTGGGAGGGCACCAAATGAAGTACGGCCTGGATGAGAACCACGGGGAACATGCCCCGAAGATGCACCATTATATGCTGGGTGGGCTGACTGAGGAGTCCTGAATGAACCGCCCCTACCCTGCTGAAACTGCCTCCTGAAGGGAGCAACACTAGAACTGCCTGATCCACGAGGCCTCTTGGCCTCCCTGTCCTCCCTCTCCTGGCGGCGAACTGACTCAATATCTCGAGCTATGTCAACAACCTACTCAAAAAAAGCACCTGATACTCTCTCCCGAGTCAAAAATAGCTGGAGCTGATAAGTAAGGCCATCTACAAAACTTCTCACCCTCTCCCTATCAGTAGAGACACTCTCAGAAGCATGCCTAGCCAACTCGGAAAACCTCATCTCGTATTGAGTAACTGATAACTCTCCCTGGCGCAGCTGCTCAAACTGCCTGTGCTGCTCCTCTCTATGGGACTGAGGAACATACTTCTCCAAAAAGATCGTGGAGAACTGCTGCCAGGTGAGAGGTGCTGAACCAATCGGCCTACGTCTCTCCAATGACTCCCACCAAGTAAAGGAGCACCGGAAAACTGAAATATAACAAATGAGACCCCATTGGTCTCCAAAATACCCGCATTTCATAGTATCCTCTTGCACTTATCTAAAAACCCCTGGGCATCCTCGCCCTATGTACTGCTGAAAGTCGGAGGCTAAAGTCTGTTGAACCTCTCCAACCTGCATTGCTCGTCCTCACGCATAGAGGGACCACATAATCCTGGACCGGAGCAACCGGCTGAGCTGGGGCTGCTCTGGTGCCTGAACACCCCGTACAACCTACTCAGGTGTTCGGGCAGCTGGAGTTTGATTGCCTCCCCCGGCATGAGCTATGGTGGCAGTAGATGACATAGCGAATGTCTGAGCCAAACTGGTGCACACTGTCAATATCCGAGATAGAGTCTCCTCAAGACCCGGAATAACAATAGGCACTATCGGTGCCTGAGCTTGTCCCGCTGGAGCATCATCGGTGGGAACCTGATCCTGAACGATAGGGGGATCCTAAGGTACTGTCCCGGCTGCTGTGCGGGCTGGCCCCTACCTCTACCACGGCCTCGACTGCGGCCTCGAGGTCCCGCTAGTCTTGGTAGTGTCTGGTCACCCTTATCGGTATTGCGTGTCCTCACCATCTGTGAGAAAAACTAAACAACGTGAGTTTAGATTTCAAGAATCAATAGATTATCATGAAAGAGTTCAAGAAAGATAGAAATGTTTCCTAAGAGTTCTGCAGCCTCTCGAAGATAATTATAGACATCTCCGTACCGATCCGCAAGACTCTACTAAACCAGCTCATGATCGTTGAGTCCTATGTAACCTAGGCTCTGACACAAAACTGTCACGACCCCAAATCCTAAACCGGTCGTGATGGTGCCTATCGTGGAACTAGGCTAGCCAAAAATCACATATTTATAGTTTCTGTCAAAATCCCAACCAATTTCAAACATTTCATAAAATATATAGAGTTTACTAAATACATTAGGCTAATAAACAATGCAACCAACCCCAAAACCCGAAGGCAACATGTCATGAGCATCTAAGAGAGATAAGCCAAAAAGGTATACTATTATAATACAAAACCTCTGAATAAATAGCTAGATACAACAAGAAGGGAAAACAGAGATGTTGTGGACGCCGAACAAATACCTCTATATCCCGCACTCCGGCTCCGCACGCAATAGATAGTTAATATTCGGTATATGCACCTGAATCTGCAAACAAGGGTTCAGGGAGTAATGTGAGTACACCAACTCAGTAGTAATGAAAATAAATCAAGTTTAAACGGCAAGAAAACACAAAAATCAATATGATCAATTCACAATATGCAAAACCTTTCTTTCCAACAGTATATACATAGATATATGACATCATCATGCCTTAAAACCAACTTCAGAAAAATCCTTTGAAAAATGTACATTTTCAACAATTCCAAACCAAAAGATTTAGTATGAAAATGAAATAAATCATAAGTAGCCTCTCGGGTAGAAACATGAATCATAAATCTCCCCTCGGGTAGAACATCACTCAGCACCTCACAACCACTATGTAACAGCCCCTCGGGCAACCTCATGGTCACTCATGCCTCCCAATCAGTCATCACTCGGCGCTCAGCACTCAGCACTAAGCACTCAGTAGGCACCTGCGCTCACTGGGGGTGTGTATAGACTCCGGAGGGGCTCCTTCAGCTCAGGTGCTAATATCAAGACACCTCATGGCGTATCATATCCTCACAATCAGGCCCTCGGCCTCACTCAGTAGAACCTCTCAAAAGCCCCTCGGGCGAATCAGTAAAAACGGGGTACTCAACCCGTAACATCTTTTTTAAACCTCAAAGTAGTGTAAATCAGGCAGAGTTTTGAAAACAGTAAGCACAATGTGACTGAGTGAAATCATCAATAAATGGTAAGGAAAATAGCAGTAAAAAGCCCCCAAAGGGGGGAGGGGTCTACACAAGTCGGCACGATGCCCAGACATGGCTTATAGCCCAAATATTTCAATAATCTTTAGAACACAATTTAACATATGGTTTAGAGTAAAATACGAAACTCTATAATTGTCGCGGAGAGGTTCAAGTCCAATCCAAAAATCAGTGCGCGCCACATACTCGTCATCGGACATGTGGGCCATTCTAAAATCAGTGAGAAATATGATGTCTGGGGTTTCATACCCTCAGGACTAGATTTATAACCATTACTTACCTCTACCGGGCCACAATACTAGTCCACTATGCTCTTGCCCCTCAAATTGGCTCCCGATTGCTCCGAATCTAACCAAAAACAGTTTAACATCATCAATATATATATATTAAAGGAACACAACCCAATCGAAAAATATCAATTTATACAAAAATCTCGAAATTCGGCCAAACCCGAGCCCCGAGCCCACGTCTCGGAATTCGATAAAATTTACATCACTAGAAACCTCGTCCTCCCACGATTCTATACATACCAAAAACACCACAATCGGACCACAATTGCCTACCCAAATTGTCAAAAGAATTTTCCAATCCTCCACCCGTTCTTCCCAACCTTTTTCTACATTAATCCTTCAATTTACAAGCCTAATTGGATCAAAATAGCATAGAATCGACTTTAATAACCTGGGAACTTACCTCCACTGAAGACCCACGAATTCCCTCTTCAATTTGCCTTGGAATGAGTTCCAACCGCATACAACAATGGTGAAATAACTAAATTTTCACAGAGGCCTCTTTTATACTGTTCTGCCCAGCAATTCCACACCTGCGGGATGTTAATCGCACCTGTGGTCGCAGGTGCATACCTGTGACATTCCACTTACAGACCAATTCTTGCACATGCGGTCTTTTCTCCACACCTGCGGCTTCGCAGGTGCGGCCAACTCTTCGCACCTACAGACTTCTCCTTCCTAGACTCCTTTCGCACCTGCCATGTCGCACCTGCGGCTACCCATCTGCAGGTGCGTCTAACTCCAGAAACTTACACCAGTAGCCATTTGCTGAAATTTTCCAAGTTCAAAACTCCGCCAACCATCCGAAATCAATCCCGAGCACCTCGGGGCACAACCCAAACATACCAACACACCCCATAACATCATTCAAGCTTAGTCGACCCTTCAAAATACAATAAACAACATGAAAACACCAAAATTACATCAAATTCAAGCCTGTGAACTTTGAAACTTCCAACTGTCGCCAACGACGCCGAAACCAACCAAAACACCTCCGATTGACCTGAAATTTTGCACACATATCCAAAATGACATTACGGACCTTTTCTAACTTTTGGAATCCCATTCCGACCTCGATAGCCGATTTTCCACTGCCGACCGAAAATCTGCAAAAACTAACTTTCGCCAATTCAAGCCTAATTCTACACCGGACATCAAAACTTCATTCTGAACATACTCCTAAGTTCCAAATCACCTGACGAAGCTATCTGAGCCATAAAATCCGCATTCCGAGGTCGTTCACCAATAAGTCAACTCTCAGTTGACCTTTTCAACTATTAGGCTACTTTAGGAGACTAAATGCCTCAATTCTATCCGTGACCACTCCGGACCCAAACCAACTGACCCAAAACAACATAAACAAGCTAAGAAATATATGATAAAGTAGAAATGGGGGAAACGGGGGTAAATCTCACGGAACGACCAACCGGGTCGTTACAAAAAGTTGATAAGAAGACTTTTGACTACTTGATGGAAGAACCATCAGAAAGGTGGGCACGTTTTTGTAGTCCACAATAAAGATATGACATGCTCACAACAAACATAGTTGACTCAATGAATTCTGTGTTATTAGAAGCAAGGGAGCTACCTATATTAAGATTGATGGATTTCGTCCAAGTGAAGCTACAACGTTAGTTTTATGAAAGAAGAAATGAAGCAGATGGAACTTTTTATGACGTTTGTTGATGGGTAGAAGAGGAATTGAAGAAAAAGATAGATTTTACTTTAAATGTAAGTATTATGTTCTTACTTTAGCTTATTATTTTAATTATATTTTAACATAATGTACTAATTAATGGTTTTTCAACTTTTAAGGTCTTCCCTGTTTGATTCATGGCGTTCTAGAGTTGAGGAAGAAGTAATTACTTTCTTCGTGGACTTAAACAAAAGAACATGTGATTTTTTTCAGTTTCAATTTGATGAATTACAATGTATACATATGTCACGACCCAATTTCCCCTCCGTTGGGTATCGTGACAACACCTAGTCTTAAGGACCAGGTAAGCCTATCATTAATAAACATCAATTGTAATACAAGAATCATTTTAAGTGCTTTTTGAAATAAGTCTCACCACATTACACACCTTCCCAAAACCCGGTAAGTAAAAGTCATAAGCTTTACAGATTTTACACTAAAATTCCTAAATACCACTGTTCTGGAATAAGTGTAACAGTGTATAAGCAAAAATAAGATGTTGACTCCAAAATCCGCGAACGCTGGAGCGATTTTACCTGGAGTGTCCACCACAGCAACCGCGTTTCTAACTATCGATTGGCCGGTTATGCAAAAACCTGGAATCTGCACAAAAATGTGCAGAAGTGTAGTATGAGCACACCACAGCGGTACCCAGTAAGTATCAAGACTAACATCGGTGAAGTAGTGACGAGGACTAGTCAAGATACCCACTGGTATAATAAGTTGAACAAGTATAAATATAGGAATAAGGGAAAACAACGATATGCACATAAAGGCTACACAATATAACTAATAATACAGTAAATTCAATAACGAAGGAAAAACAATAAATATCAGCGGAAAACATGATATAACACAAAAGATTGAATAGTACACAAACAAATCTGGAATGTGAATATACAAAACGGACAAGTAATGACTCAACAACTTCAACCACTTCTACATCAACTTTGTAGTCATCTCCACGAGGTTTCGAACCTCGGACAAATCACCATTCACGGGTCCCAATATTCGAACCCTAACACTTGGCATCTTGTGCCCTCATTCAATACTAACTGCGCGGGTTACTCACGTGCCAATTAGGTCATTTCCACCCATACGCTAAGTACAACAAAAGTATCTATACATGATAACAACAAGGAACCCTTAATCCGTTAATAGTACTTAATTGTGTGTATGCTTGTGCAGGTGTCCTAACATGATTCAACAACCAATAAGCATATGAAAGAAAAGGGCAATATGTACATTGTAATATCACAATTTCCACACGAATGAACTCACATCCATGAGCATTCTAGTACACAATATCAAAAACAAGGAATGCCCCCAGTCCAACACAAGTATCACAAACAATCCCTGACATGGCCAACCTTGTCTCGCCACGTGTGCAATAGTAAAGTATATGACCGCCTTGTTTTGTCACACGTGCATAAACATGTTCCCACCTTGACTCGCCACATGCGCAACCCTCAATCTCATATCCTTCCTTACCACGCCGGATGTGCAATATCAATAGTAGACATGGCACGATAGAGACCTCGGGCAAATCCCCATATCAACAACCGCATGACTAAAACCTCGTACATCACCACAACAAGTATAACAACAACAATGACAATGGTTCAAGATACAATAAATACATCAACTCAAGAACCTTCGATCACAAGATAGGCAAAACTAGTTCACGAGAAATAAATAGAATAAGGAAAGCTAGGCATATTAGGAACCGCTCAACAAGGAAGGAAAATAACATGTATTAGTCGTACCTAAATGCACGGGTTAAAAATAAGAAATCAACACGAATTAGTTAACTCGATGTATGGGCAAGTCAACTAAGGTACAACCTATCCAAACCTTAAGGTATAGTCTATTCAAACTTCTTTTAAGGTCGGGCAGTTTCGAGGGTATTCAACAATTTCACTTATGGACAAGCAACATGAAAGTAATAATAAACCTTTGTTAAGACCAAACAATTATAGGATGAGATGAAGAAAATTGCAATTAGAGATAAGCAGTTAAGAAGACATAGCTTGACAGTAATAGAAATTGTCACAACCCAAATCCTAATCCAAGTCGCAATGGCGACCAACACCGTTGTCAGGCAAGCCTACACTACTTATTGGTCACGCTCAACTATGTCTAATAAAAGAATAAGAGGGCGTTGAAAATATAATCCGGGGTATTATGCCCAGAGTCGATCCCACAGGGAGTTAACGTATCAAGCAAGTTGTCAAAATACTAAACTGTCACTTGGTGTTATTTAAACTACTATAACTGAATGAAAATATTAAAACTAAAGATTAACTACAATAAGGTGTAAACAATTTTAATAAAGGTCTAAAGTTATGGTTTCCCCCGTCAGTGAACTTCCTTCTCGGATACTTCTTATAGTTTTATTAGTTGTCTCTATTAATCATGAACACTCTATCTAACATAAATCTCTCTCAAGTAATTATGATAATTTACTAGACGCACTTCTCAAGTTACGCTAACTATATTGCATTACAGTTCACTTTAGATTGCACCCGAGGTATCATTATCTTTAATCCAACCTCTAAAC